>CM071926.1:145759363-146023020 GCA_016081115.2 Rehmannia glutinosa
GCGCATCAGTGCTTCCGTTCAGTTATGTTACCAGACTTGACATTTGACTACATTAAAGTGACTTACATATTATGTGAAGCTGTATACGGCGAGAAAAGCACACCGGAAAGCCTTTTAGTAAGCGAAGGGCTCTCATCGCTCTAGAGAGTTAGTCCACTCGGACATATGTGGACTTTATGAATGTGAAATGCGACAAGTGCGTCATATTTTCTCATTTTCATTGATGATTATTCGCTATGGGCGGTATATATCTTGTCTCCGGTCACGAGTGCTTGATTATTTTAAGCGATTCTTGCCCGAGTTGAGAACCAAAAAGAGAGGAACCTCAAAATCAATGTCTTGATAGAGGAGAGAATATTTATCTAATCAATTTATACAAATGTGTGTGAAAGGGATCATAAGGCGATTGGCGATTCTACACTTCGCGACAAATTGGTATTTGCGAGAGAGAAGGAATCACACTTCTTGATGGCGGTCGATGATGGCATGGCCGAATCTTCTATATCATTTTGGGAGATGCAATTTTGTCTACATATTAAGCAGTGTGCCTTCTAAATCCCGGTTCCTTCGACACATATGTGTTATGGCATAATGACATGTAGAAAGTTGCGCCGTTGGGGTTAGCAAGGTTTGTTCACAACACTTCTCATAAGTATGGAAGCTTGGTCCCGAAGTGGCAAAACATATCTTGATAAGGTATTGCAATCACTTTCGGCTATGGAGTTACAAAGATAAAGTCCCGTGATGTGAATTTCCTTGAAGAGGATTTTCCAACTATTGGAAAAGTCAAGAGGACCTTGAACTATTTAGTCGCCAAGATCCTTTGGGCGCGCATCGATCCCACACTGGCGGTGAGGTTTTAAACCCTCATCCGATGGTATTTGGGATGATGTGCGACCCCAGAATGCGATGGAGTGACCTCTTGGAGAAAGGCTACGAAAATCCGAATACGACAAGAGGAAATATACCCATCGGCGTTTAGAGATCGAAGGAAATCGTGCATGTGTGCTTGTGGATGTTGATGAGCCAAATGCTTATAAAGTTGTGACTTCCCCAAATGCAAATGGGTGGATATGTTTGCTATGGAAGAAAATTTGAGCTGATATCAAGAACAAAATGCGGAACCTGAGTCGATCTTCCCACGGGCGTAAGAACTATTGGGAATAAATGGGTTCTTAAGGTCAAGCGCCAAGGCGTATGGATGGATATCGATAAGTATAAGGATCGACTTGTGGCAAATGGTTATACCAGCAGAGGGTGTAGACTATGAAAGACATTCTCTCCGGTGGTGAGATTTGCCTCCATTAAGCCTTATTCTGGCTTTTGTCGCCCACCTAGATACGGAATTATTTCGGATGGACGTAAAGATAACTTTTTCTCAATGGAGAGTTGGATGAGGAGATCTATATGGATCAACCTTAGGGTTTTCGGCAAATAGAGGCAGGCGCAAAGTATGTCGGCGAAGCGTTCTGTTTATGGTAAACAATTGTCCATACAATGGTACCAATAATTTCATCGAGCTATCATCGAGATGGGCTTTACGATGATCGAGGAAGACCATTGTGTGTATGTAAAGAAAAAGTGGGAGAATTTTTGATACTATCACTATATGTGGATGACATTTTGTTGGTGAAAATGACATGGAGATGATTGTAGGTCCCCGAGGGGTGTGAGTAAGGTTTAGAAGGGGGTTGAATAAGCCATACCAATTTTTCGATTTTTAGTCTTTTTTAAAATATTACGAGTTAAATACCATGCAATTTATGTCCTTGATGGATAGCCAAGTTAGTTAACGTGAGTTAGCCACTCAACAGACTCAATTGGTGTTGATAGAATAACTTCAATTTTGTTTAGTCTAAACATAACTTAGTTTGTGATGAGATTTTTGTGGAAGACTTAACACCCTTGAATTTGGTTTACGTTTGTTTTAACATTTGGTTTTAGCACTTTGTTAATTATCAATTGAATAGAAAATTATAGCCGAGATATTAAATAATATCGACGAAGGTAAATCTTGAAATGTAAATGACATGATAATTTTTATAGAGGTTCGAAGATGGGGTAATTCTTCCCCAATCCTCTTCTCCCTCTGGAGGAATCCACTAAGTATTGATCAGTACAAAGTGGTTATCGAGTCCCGGATGCAAGTCTTGATCACCACGGTGACTTGATCCTTTAGGACTTCGATCAGGAGATGCCTTGGTCACACAAGCGGCTCCTCTGCGTCCAGGCTCGGCTTCTTCACGGGCGGTTTGCCTTTTCGGCTTACTTGCTCAAGCTTCTTAGATTTGATCAAGCCCTCCAATAACTTAGGTGATTCGACCTTGAACCTTTCTACAATCCTCATCGGAATGTGAGCCCACTTTTGATTCTTCAAAAGTTTCCTCTTCTTGATTTGAAGTTCTCTTTCCTTCATGACTTGGTGTTGGATTGATTTCCTTGAAATTTAGGCTTGAGGATTTGCTTGAATAACTTGAGAATATTTTTGCGGGTTACGGCTCGAATGATAGCTTGAATGTTCGTGGTTCGGTACCTTTCTCTCAAAAGTGATTCCTCAGTCTTTTATAGTAAACTTTTTAAAAATCTGCCCGTTGAAGACATGAGGCTGATTTTTAAAATCTTTGTGTTCGTTGGCTTGTCTTGTAGCGATCCTTGATCTTGACATTTCCTCGTCTTAAATGAACATTCGACTTTGATCGACACAAGGTGCAGTCTTCCCATTAGTTTATTCCTTTGCATCGCTTCTGGGACTGAGCACTTTAAGACATGGCGGCATGGAAGTATTACTTCTTTAGGTAATATTCTTGAATTACGTAACGGATTCTTTTGATTTGTCTTGACTTGACTGCATTTCCTTAACTTCCCAGGTGACTTGAGTCGGCTCCCAATCGTGGATGACTCATCTGTCACTTCAACTTGAGGCGTGGCTATCTTGAGTTGACTTGACTGACACTTCTCACAGTTGTACCATAGATACTACTCCTTGATCGAGATTCTTGTCTTCTTTTCCTTGCTATACTCAGGGCTTGCCCGCGGCGTAGTCTTCAACTGAGTCTTGATTGACTTCTTGTATATCCAGGCATAGCCGACTTGACTTTTCGTACAACCTATCTATTTTAATGCAAATTACAAGAGGAAAATGGGGTGCCAACTTTCTTGTCTAAGTTTTACATGGCATTCATCAAAATCTAATAAACAAATTTCCCAACAATTTCCTCCTTTTTGATGATGCCAAAACTTAAAACATACATACAAAAAGCAAATAAGCAGGAGATACATACGGACAAAGTAGAAGCAGAGAATGTATGCGTAGAATTGATCCTTTTATTGATCATAACATTCTTGTCCTTTACACATCATTTACAAAGTGTCGAGCATCATGGCGTTCTATATCTGCAAAAAAATATATAAATTGCATAACTTTTTATTTATTGCTGAGAAGACTTACACAATATGTATTTACAATAGTAAAGTACATGGAAGGGAGTGGACATCAACACTTCATCGCCTTCGTTGTCTCCTTCTTTTCCTCTTGACTCTGTCATCTTCTAGTCTCTTTCTCTTCTTTTATTCTTCCAGCTATTTTTCTTTTTTCGTAGGCTCTTACAGCGGCTTCGTCCTTTCTCTTTCTTTCTTGTCTTTCTTCCACAGTGAGTTTGTCTTTTTATTTTCTTCTTCAATCCTTTTTACATAATCAGCATTCTTCTGGCCACTTCTATGTTAGCTCTTCGTCATACCCAGCCCAATAGATCCTCCTTTCTTCCTAGATCTATGTATTCGATGTTTTTGGGTAGAGGTCTAGAGTCTAAAACCTCTTCCTCCCTTTGCTTCCCCTCTTCCTACGGGTGTGTATTGTCTTTGCGGGGCCTTCTTCTTCCCGGTGAGTATTTGCTAAGTCTGCTTTCTCTCGGCTTCTTCGCCGCGACTTGAGCCCTTTTTCCCAATACAAGTCCCGAGGCTTGGGCCATGGTCATGCCTTCAAAAGTATCCCTCGGATGCGGCGTTTTGAATTCATCAACTAATCTACGCTTGAGTGCAGGCATCCGAAATGGTATTAGTGTCTCTTCTGTGGAATGCCTCTTGTTGCTTGATATATCCATCGCACGGGCATCCATTTTCTTTCAACCTCCTTCATCTATGCTTCTACTATCTTCCTCTTGACATGGGCTGTAGTGTGTTGGAGCGCGAGTCTTTGGAAGTTTGCTGATGATGTCATTTGTGACAAGTCCTTGTTGTGGGGTTCTAGCAACCATTGGGTCATATCCTTTGAACCTTTCTCCCTCCACGGATTTTCCCTTATCTTTCTTACGCTCCTCAATTTGTTTTCTTACGCTTCTCAACAATTTGTGTCCTTCTTCTCGTCAAGAATCGATCCTTTCAACATCTTTTGGTATTCTCTTCCCCCTTTTTGGCATCATCGAATGAGAGAGGAACCCCGGAAACATGCCGGCCAAACATGAAATCTAGGCGGTTGATAGGCTGAATTTTGCT
Organism: Rehmannia glutinosa; assembly: GCA_016081115.2. Classification (NCBI taxonomy): domain Eukaryota; kingdom Viridiplantae; phylum Streptophyta; class Magnoliopsida; order Lamiales; family Orobanchaceae; genus Rehmannia; species Rehmannia glutinosa. Next base: position 145,763,855 of record CM071926.1, read on the forward strand.
TGGAGTGCGCTTAGGAGTATGCTACACGGAATTTTGAGGCGGGTGGCTTTGGATTCGGGCGCCACGACTTCATTTCAAATAAGGAGTTTGAACTTTTCATTCATGTTTTCCTCCACACCAGAAGTTCTTGGCGATGAAATTCTCGCATAGATTCCATTTAGGTGGTATGAGAGGCATGCATCCTATCAATATTTTCTTGCATCCTCGTCTTTATGTCAACATTATCAGCGCTCCGGACTAGCATTTTATTGTACAATGCTTTGAAATATTGAACTGTTCCACACGCATTGTGCTTTCTTTGTTGCCACCATTCCGGGATTCGACTATTATTCCATGCAGATCGGCTATAAGATTGGCATCTCTGTTATCTAGCCGCATGTCCAGTGAGGCTTAGTGCCTTTCCATCTTCTCTATCTCCACAAATATTACCTTGAAGACTTCTCGAACCTCATTTGTCACTCTCTGTCTCATTTGGCGGCCAACGACATCAAAATCAAAATCTGTTTGGGACGATGGTATCTGTGGGAATAGATGGATTAGGTTTATGGAAACGTCGTTGATCTCGGTGATTCTTCATCAAGATCGGCGACTCTAGTGAGAAAGGAGCGTTTGTTCAACGCATCATCATGGACATAGGGAATGTGTTCAATGGTGACTTGGCCATGATGTGCGGTTGAGTCGGTCTGTTGCGGCATTGGGAGCTGCGTGAGATGACTCGATCGCAGTGGGCCTTGGTGTGGGGTTGGCAGGTGACTGAGCCTCAAGCATCGATAACCGTCGATCTCGATGGTTGCTTCTAAATGAATTGCGTGTCTCGCTGCGCTATCAGCGTCATCGGACGATGATGAGTCTTGAAGGCTTGGCTCATCATCAAAAATGAACTTTTGGCGACGCCTTGATTCGACTCGGCTTACTCGTGCTAGGAAAGAGCATCATCGGTGAATCTTTTGGACTTACCCAACGGGGGATGAGTCGGCTTCATCTTCACATTCGGATCCCGGAAAAGTTATGTCGGGGTTGTCTTGGGAATCATGCAGAGCGACACTTATCTCCTTCTCGTTGCATCAATGATAATATGGGGGATGTTCTCAGACGCCTCTTTACCTGGAAGTCTCAACCTCCGTAGGCCTTGATACCTCCTGCCGGTCTCAAGTGCAGCAAGGCCATGGACATTCCCTTCGATGGAGACTCGGCTATCTTGGGGTCTTCGACGGTGGCATCCACAGTGCCTCAACTTCGTGGATTGAACTTTCATTGCCAGTGTTAACTCCCGGGCGAGATCCATCCTGTGCCTCGGTTGCATCGGCGTCCTCGGACTGCGGGCGCAGTTGGCACTTTAGCGAGAGAGAGTCTTAACTGTCCGAGCTTCTTCGGTGATAACTTCTTTGTGTTTTTTTCTTGTTCCTTCTCCACTTCGCCTTCGAGATTCATGGTGGGTTGTCTGCGGCAACCTCCGATCTAGGTGCCGGTGGAGGAGTTTCCCCTCGGGGCACACCAGCTGAGTGACTTGATTAGGTCACTCTTCTCCAAACTCCCGGGCCATTTCTGTGAGTGTTCACCGGGGCAGGTGGTAAGACACCTTCGTAGGGATTGGCTCGACTTGGGTCCCCGGGTTCCCGGTTCATCGCCAAGTTCCCTAGATCCATCCTCGAGTGAGCCGGGAAGTGGTTGCAAAGAATGGACAGTGGCAATCTGTTTGTACCACTCCCAATGGATCAATCTCCAGTAGAGATTTGGAAGACTCTCCGGTCCTTCCATCGGTTGTTGCTCATGCGGCATCACGGATTCCCGCATGGCTTTTGCATTTCCAATTTTTTTGTATCTGCGTGAGGTCCAAATCCTCATCACTACGAAAGTATGTCAAGATATGGATGAGTGTGATCGGTGGTTCGAGTTAGAGGACAAACACTTTGGCTTTCGCACGAACTCTCCGCTTCTCTCTGGCCGCCCTGCAAATGTTTCGTTCTCTCCTTTCGTATTTGGAGCATGTTGATGCAGTTATCCTCATCAAGGGCTTGCAGCACTGTATCAACTTCAAGAAACCTGAAGAGTTCCTCTTCCTCCTCAATAAACTCTGGGTGTTCAAACTGCACCCTAGAGTGACTCAACTTCCACTTCCTCCATTCTCGCAGATGATTTTGGATGTCGGATATGGTGGAGATATCATGATCACATCATCGTCATCATCTTCCTATCGTACATCTTTCTCAGGAATGGAAGGCAGAGCTTTTTGCTCTTCACTCAGCGGCGTCTGTCGCGAGGGCGGAGACATGCGTCCTGCCGACAGAGACTTAGCTATCTCGGTATTTTACTTGCTCCTGTTTATTCTGTCCCTGGTGGTCTTCGACTTGCCTCTGTCACGATCGGCCTCGAGACTTGGCGGTTTCATCAATTATCTCTGGAGACTTTATTTCTCCAGTTGTTTCAAAATTTGTTCCAGTGAGTGGCAGACATTTTGTTTTCTCAAGCTCTTAACGCTTGAAGAGTCTTCTTCTTTTGGTCCTCACCAGGAGGAATTTCAGTTGATTCGGTTTCCTCGAGAATCCGGGCAGCGGGGCGTGCTATTTTTCTTGGTGTGAGGAGCTGGCTTTCTTGGCTTGCGATCCTCTTTTTTTTCTTGACAACCAGGAGAAGGTATTTGAGGTTCCTTCTCCTGCGTGCTGCAGGGGCGGGAGATACGGTGTAAGGCAGTGCGGTTGTTTTCTTTGCCTTGGGCGTCTTCTTCTTCTTTGCAGCTGCGGGATCGCTTTCTTCTTTGGGGGGAGGAGACAAATTTGTTTCCGGTCGGTGATTCCCTCACTTGTATCCCCTCTCTTGGCATAAGCTCTCTTCTAAGCTCCCGAGAGATTCGATCGGAACATCTTTTTGTTGACATGGAACGCCTTTCCATGCCGAAGTGGAACTCCTTTCACTTCCATCAACCAGCCAATAACAGGGCCATACCCCAAGGATCCTCCGAATGACCATCTTCCTTGAAAGACTTATTTCCAACATTTTGGCAGGGTCTGCTGTATACAAACTCAGCCCAGTTTACCTTTTTCTCCTCCATGATCGCAGCCATCACGATCAGCTTGGTTTTGGACAGCTGATTAAAGCTTCCAAATTTTATGTCTACACACTTGGCAACAATGTCCAATAGCTTATGGTAATCTTCCTTCAGCAGCTTCTTGTCTGCTGTGTAGACAACTTTCGCAGCACAGTCAGGTTTGGCCACTTCCTTCCATGCAGCAGCCAGGTTTACATCAGCTTCGAATATTTCCGGTACACCTTCCGACGGCAGCAAGCAATGCTCCGCAAGGTCTTCAGCAGTGATCGTAAACTCCTTTCCGTGAACAGACGACTTGATGCCTTCATCATGAACTTCAGCGTTCACGTAGAACTGTGCGACCTCTTCCACATACGTCATCTGAAACTCCATAGTGAGAAAGGGTTTCAGTCCAGATTTCTCCACTTTCTCAGCTATCTTCTTCACAAGGGTTTCATCGGACCCCTGTTTGATCATCCCTTCGAAATCCACGGTAGAACCAGTGTGGATTTGCTTTCCCAACTTAGCGAAATCATAGGTAGTTGCCATTTTTGAGTTTTACTGAACGAAACCTTAGAAATTTGCCCTGTAGATTGATAGGATTTTGAGAGAAAAAATACAGTCTTTGCTTTTGGAAAGATGAACAGTTTTGGTGTAGTGTGAGAGAGAAAACGGGCGAAATGGTATATGTATGGGTTATGAAAGGACGTGCATACGGTTTATGAAATTTGATTAAGATCAACGGCTCAGATTTAGCACGCCGATTAGCATTTATTTTCTCGCATTTAATGCGGTAGCATTTATATCCAATCATATGCTTTGTCGTGCAGCTTTTGACTATACCTGTCATTATTACGCTGACGTCATCCTTAAAACATTCCCGCTTATTAAAAACGACTGCGTTTTTGTCACTTAGCTCACAAATGACTCAGCTTACTCCTTAGCTGATTCAACTCTTTTCTCTTTTTACATAGGTACTCAGTTGTCAGCTAACTCGATGCAGTTGATTCTCCGATACAGCTGATTCACTTAGCTGATTTACGAACTTAGCTCTATTTTCATCTTTTCTTGTTTCATCTCTTCTCCTTGAGTCTTCTGAGTGTTAACTCAGCTCAATTAACCCTAGCTCATGCTTGAGTTCTTCAAATCTTGATTCACATAATGGCTTTGTGAGTATGTCAGCCAACTGTTTATCAGTTGAGATGTATGCCAAGGTGATGTCCTTCTTTTCAACATGATCTCTTATAAAATGATATCTGACATCAACGTGCTTTGTTCTTGAGTGCAACACAGGATTTTGAGTGATTGCAATAGCACTTGTGTTATCACACATAATTGGAATCTCTTTTTCTTCAATTTCATAATCTATCAGCTGTTGTCTCATCCATAAGACTTGGGCTGTTTGCCCCGCCTATGTACTGCTTTTACTGTGGATGTGGCTATTGAATTTTGCTTCTTGCTAAACCAGGAAACCAATCTGTTTCTAAGCATTTGACATGTATCTGAAGTACTCTTCCTGTCAACTCTACATCCAAAGATAGTCCCAGTCCGAGTAGCCAATAAGCTTCAATCCTCCTTCCTTTGGATACCATAAGCCAACTTTCCGCATCCCTTCAAGTATCTTAGGATTCTCTACCGTCATATGGCTTTCTTTTGGTGCAGATTGAAATCTTGCACATATACCTACAACAAAGGTGATGGTGCCTATTTCTTGTGAGATAAGCGATGATCCAATAAGTGCTCGTATCTAGTTTGATCCACAGGCTTGCCATCCGCATCCATATCCATCTTGATTGATGTATTCATTGGTATTTTCACGTAAGATTTCTCTTCCATACCAAATTTCTTCATTAAATCTAGGGTATACTTTGTTTGACTTATGAAGGTTCCATCCTTCAATTGTTTAACTTGAAGTCCTAGAAAGAATGTCATCTCTCCCATCATGCTCATTTCAAATTTGCCTTGCATAAGGTTTGAGAATTTATCACACAGCTCTTTGTTTGTGGATCCAAAAATAATGTCATCCACATATATTTGAATAAGCAAGATACTCTCTCCATCTTGAATTTTGAAGTGTTCTATCCACTTTGCCTTTGGTGAATCCATTATCATTTAAATTGAGATAATGTATCATACCATCTTTGTAGGTGCCTGTTTCAATCCATATAGAGCTTTCTTGAGCTTGTACACTTTATCTCCAAGAGTCTTCTGCTCAAATCCTAGAGGTTGTTCAACATAGACTTCTTCTTCCAATAATCCATTCAAGAATGCACTTTTTACATCCATTTGATATACAATGAAGTTCTTGTGTGCAGCATAGGCAAGAAACCTTACCAATTTTTGCTCACCGGTCTAGGAGGAGCGAGCCTCTCCTTCCTCACGGCAGCAGGCTCTCCTTCTGTTGTGGTCACCTTCATTATTTGTTGTGGCCCATCCTCTATCACTATCCACATTTCATCATGTAAAGATGATAGATAAGCCTGCATACGTATTTTTCAGTCATCAAATTCTTCAATGGTGAATATAGGAATGCGTGTCAAATTTGCTTCCATGATAATAACTTTGCTGTTTTTAAAAAAAAATGACTTTTGAAAGAACAAGTGTCAAAAATCTTCTTTGAAAGATTGGAGATCTAGTTCAGTAACCAGTGCGGAAGGCTCAATGAACCAACCGCTCTGATACCACTTGCAGGTCCCAAGGGGTGTGAGTAAGGTTTAGAAGAGGGGCGGTTGAATAAATCTTACCAATTTTTCGATTTTAGTCCTTTTAAAATATTACAGAGTTAAATGCACAGCTATGTCCTTGATGGACAACTAAGTTAGTTAACCAGCAGAGTTAGCCACTCCCAACTCCAATTGAGTGTTGATAGAATAACTCAATTTGTTTAGTCTAAACCTTAACTTGGTGTGATGAGATTTTCAAAGGAAGACTTAACACCCTTGAATTTGGTTTAAGTTTGTTTTAACACTTGGTTTTAGCACTTTGTTAATTATCAATTGAATAGCAAATTATCGTAGATATTAAATGATATGCAGAAGGTAAATCTTGAAATGTAAATGACACAATAATTTTTATAGAGGTTCGAAGATGGGGTAATTCTTCTAATCCTCTCTTCTCCAACTCCTGGAGGAATCCACTAAGTATTGATCAGTACAAAGTGGTTATCGGTCCCGGATGCAAGTCTTGATCACACAGTGACTTGATCCTTTGGGACTCGATCAAGATGCCTTGGTCACACGGTGGCTCCTCGTCCGACTCGGCTTTCTCACGGGAAGTCATTTTTGCCTTGCTCAGCTTACTTGCTCAAGCTTCTTGGACTTGATCACGAAGCCCTCCAATAACTTGAGACCGGTTCGACCTTGAACCTTTCTACAATCCTCCTGAATGTAGACCCCTTTTGATTCTTCAAAAGTTTCCTCTTCAACTGATTTGAAGTTGTCTTTCCTTCACGGACTTGGTGTTGGATTGATTTCCTTGAAATTTAGGCTTGAGGATTTGCTTGAATAACTTGAGAATATTTTTGTAGGTTACAGCTCAATGATAACTTGAATGTTCGTGGTTGTACCTTTCTCTTAAAGTGATTCTCAGCCTTTTATAGTAAACTTTTTAAAAATTTGCCCGTTGAAGAGATAGGTGATTTTTAAAAGTCACTTGTGTTCGTTGGCTTGTCTTGTAGCGATCCTTGATCTTGACATTTCCTCGTATTAAATGAACATTCAAGCTTTTCGTAGTCGACACAAGGTGTAGTCTTCCCATTGGTTTATTCCTTTTGCACGCAAGGGATCGAGCACTTTAAGACATGGCAGCATGGAAGTATTACTTGTTTAGGTAATATTCTTGACTTACGTACAACGGATTCTTTTCGATTGTCTTGACTTGACTGCGCTTTCCTTAACTTCCCAGGTGACTTAGTCGCTCCCAATCGTGGATGACTCATCCGTCACTTCAACTTGAGACTGGCTATCTTGAGTTGACTTGACCGACACTTCACACAGCTGTATCATAGCTGCTACTCCTTCAGTCGAGTTCTTGTCTTCTTTTCCTTGCTATACTCAGCTGCTTCGCAGCGGAGTCTTCAACCCAGTCTTCAGTTGACTTCTTGTATATCCAGGCATAGCCGACTTGACTCAGCTAGTACAACTCTATCAATTTTAATGCAAATTACAAGGAAAATGGGGTGCCAACTTTCTAGTCTAAGTTTTACATGGCATTCATCAAAATCTAATAAACAAATTTCCCAACAATGATTGTCGCCACTCAGAAGTGGTTGTCCTCTACTTTTGAGATGAAGGACATGGGAAAAGCTGAATACATACTTGGTGTTAAGATACACCGGGATCATTCTAGAAAACTCTTGTGTTTATCTCAAGAGACTTACATTAAGAGGATTCTAGAATGTTTCCATATGGAAAATGTTAATCCTGTTGACACACCCATGGACAAAAATTGTGTTCTTAGCAAAGAATTTTGCCCCAAAACAGAATAAGAAAGGGAACGCATGGCTAATGTTCCATATGCAAGTGCGGTCGGGAGTTTGATGTACGCAATGATGTGTACTGGACTTATGCTTTCGAGTTGGCATGGTGGGTAGATATCAAAATAATTTTGGGCACGACCCATCATCATTTGTCAAAGGACACTTAGATATTTGAAAGGAACAAGTGATCTTGCTTTGTGCTAACATGGAGGTAGTTTGAAGCTAGCGGCTATAGTGATCTTTGATTGATCGGATTAAGATGAGCGCAAATCCACATCGGGACATGCATTCTTATGAGAGGCGCAACTATCACTTGGTGTAGCAAGAAGCAACCTTGTATATCTTTATTCACCATGGAAGAATTTGAATATGTTGCTTCTCCGTCAACGACCCAAGAGACAATGCGGTTGAGAAGATTTCTTGAGTCCAGGTGCATTACGGCGCAAATTGATGATGCAGTTGTTGTTTATTGTGATAACACATCTACACTAGCATATGCTAAGGATCCCAAGTACCATGGGAGGACTAAGCATATAAACACCGAGATATCACTTTATACGAGATAGCATTGCGCAAGGTCAAGTTGTTCTCGGGCATATTCCTAGTAGCGATATGGTCACGATCGCTTTACTAAGCCTTTGCAGAGATGTGTTCCAAAGCATGTTAGAAGTATGTGACTTTGTAGGATTTGAGTTTATGGGCCTATATGATAGATATGAATGTCAAGGGCTTAGATTGGCCCACTCACATGGGCAATCACCACGGCGCTTTGATAGCGAGCGGGATGAGACTCGTAGATCATTTTCGTACCAACCAAGGGATGCGATCACGAATGATCGCCTTCACGCTTCGGAACAACGTAAGGCTTAAGCTTAAATATACGCCTTGGCATGAGGCCAAGATGAGATCACACTTGATCGATTATGAAGTATGTCCAAACTTCATAAAAGCCTTTGTAGCCGAATGTGCGAACTATTGTATGACACTTGGGAGTGACGATGAGTAGTACATAGGTCAGGAGCTTGAACAACGACTGGACTAAGATTTGTATGATGTTAAGAGCGTGACATGCCCAAATTGAGTGGGAGCTCCATCATAGCATGTATGCATACTACATGTGCTTTGAGACGACCTCATAAATGGAGTGATCGAATGAATCCTACTTCATCTTTGTGTGAGCCTTTATCGTGTTTTTATTACCTTTTGGGACTCGGATCGTGCCATGAGGTGTAAGCTTAGGACGCTACTTTAGCGTGTATCCAATGGCCATGTGTGATACGATCAGCTGGGAGCATGACTAGGAAAGTTGTTAAGACCAAGCTGATTGACATAAGGCTGAGAAAAACTAAGTTGGTAATGCATCTTTATACTATGGCTCATAGGCCGGCCGACTAAGTCAAAAAATGCATTTGACATAGTTATGAGCATAGATACATAGTTGAGAGTCAAGCATGCTCTACTTATTATATGAGGGATCAGAGATGCTTGATTTGGTGCAACCACATTGTTTGGGGTATATAGCGAGTTCTTTTTTGGAGTTGTAGAGTTATGTTAGTAAAGTGATGACTTAATATAACTCTCGTCACTAGTTCCTTTCTCGTTCGATCGCACACTTTATTCCCTGCATGAAAGAAGAGACGTGAGATGAGAATCATGATGATGTGATTCGAATGAGTCGAGCCAAATATATATGAGTGGGAGATATTGGGTGCAATAGAGTGCATCCATATTTGAGGAGTCCTATTTGGATGAGGCTTATCTAGAGATCTCTCATATTAGGACTCTAACATAAATAAGGGATTGAGATTATATATTGATATCTCTCCCTCTTTGTTAGATCACTTGAAACACGTCCCCTCACAAAGAAGAATAACTTTCTCTCCTAAAATTTCTCTCCACGGTTTTCTTCTTGGAGCATCACCAAATCTCAAGTGGTCTAAGGTGTGTGTTTATTCGGGGGATACTCTGGTAAATCCATTGGAGCGAGAAGGACGTTTACCTACCCCGTTCAAGTACAAGAAGTTCGTGATACGAGAAGGGCGTTGGCGTACGTGGATTTATACACATCAACGAAAGAGGGCTTGTAGGCTAGTCGTAGATCCGAGTGAATCGATTAATCCGCTGCTAAGGTAATTCCGATTCACATATATTATGTGGCTTACGTGGCTTAGTTGCTAACAATTTCAAATAAATTGAAAGATACAAGGTTCAAACTCCGCCAACACCCTTACAAAGGGTGAACAATACCACTTGAGCTACAAGTTGGTGGTATGATATGGGAGTAGTGGTTGGGGAGAGGATAAATTTTAAAGAAACCGAAAGATAAGGTTCGACCCCTGGTCAATACCCTTACAAATGGTGAGCGATACCACTTGATCGGCTCAAGCTCGTGGTGGTTGCCGGCAATTTTTTTTTAACCTAGCTAATTAATATATAATTTTTCAAAATAAATAATAAATAGTAAAAGAACAAAGAAAAAAGCTGAGTACGCATGTGCCCTCATAATGTGAACATAATAAGATTTATATTGATGCACATCGTGATATAGCATTTACTGCATGATTGTATTTATTTGCATATTTACTCATTTATACGGGCGATCTAAAGTTACAACTCTAATAGAACATATAACGAAAAATAGTTATTAATTTTGATGTTCTTATTTTATGCCTTCAACAAATGTCAGCTAAATAGAAAAACATCAAAATTTGATTTTTTTAACAAACTTAATTATTTGGACATCCAATCTTTAAAAAATAAAAGTACTAAAATTGTAACTTACAAATGTAGTGTTAGAATTTTCAAAATATTGTCCAACAAGTTGGGATAGGACACATATTTCCATGAAACAGTAGGGACACTAAAGTTTCTTGCAAGTTTACATAATTCACAATGATGATTCTGAGAGTTATGAAAATCTGATTTTAATCACTCTGAGTCTTATTCTGTATGATTACTTGAAGAGTATATAAATTAATGTGATTGGACGGTGTAAGTTTCGTTTAAAAAAATATATACTCTGATTTTAATGCATTCGGCCGTTCGGGTTATAATTGGATAGTTGAGAATTAATTAAAAATCAAAAGTGAACAGAGGTTTTATTTGCAATATGCTAACAAAAAGATGGGATACAGTCATACAGCCAATTAAAAACAAGTCAACTACTTTGTAATGTGCACGTGCATATACTCACTCCTATTCAAAATAAGTATTTTTTTAGAAAAAATACACTTATTAAGGATTGTGTTATATATCAAATATACCCTTAACTAATCAAATTTGCTATTTTGGAACAAACAAATTTCTGCATTAGTGTTAGTTGGAAAACAATAAATTTAATGGTAATTTGGAAAATATTTTTCTCACTAGCTTTGAAAATGTGAAAAAGACTTTCTTTTTGAAAAAAAATTAATGTGTTAAAAAGACACTTATTGTGAATAGGAAGGAGTAGTATATAGGATTTGTGTTGGAAAAGAATCAAAATTTATAATATTGGTGTCTTCACAAAGAGAAAATTATGCTGATCAGAAATTAATGTTTGGTCCTAAACTAATTATAAAAACTACCATGTGGTTTAGTCTAATCACAAAAAATTCCAAGTATCTTCCAAAATTTCAGATACCTCCTTATGTTTGTATTTACCTAATAAGTACCCCCTCCGAGGGTGTTTTTTTAAGCTAAAACAAATGTCAGAAATATTTGTACTCATTTTTTTTTTTGTAATTAAGTTAAATTTCAGGGTAGTTTTTGTAATTAACACAAAAATCTATGCGTAACCATGAGGAAAAGCGAAAATAGTATAAAACATGATTTCTTTTAAATTCTTATTTTATTTTATTTTTTAACAATCTGATGTGGCCTAAATCTGGGTTAACCAATCGAACCTAACAAATTGGGCCACAATAGCAAGTTTGGGGTAACTTCCGGGTTTGGAGTAGGTTCGGATTGGGAATGTATATCTAGTTGGGCCTATGGGGCCCTGAGGTATGTCTGAAATTGAATACGCCAGTCTAAACTTTAGGGCATAGGTCCGATTTGAATGGACTGAGTTGAGCTGGATAATATCTTGAAATTTTTTTTTTTTTTTTTAATTTTTTTCCCAATCATAGTTTGTAGATTTGTGATTTAGATCGATTAAAGTTACCTTCGAAAGTTCATGGACTTTCTAGAATCGAGTTCAATTTTAGGTGATCGGGGAAATAGATGAAACACATTAGGCTAAGCCGTGGTGGCATTAAGATCCTCCGACGCCTAAGTCGATTGAGTTTTTGAGAGAGATATATAGACAAGAAATGTAAAAGTAAGAGGTAAAAGTTGTAAAGTAAATAGTGATTACCATGTTGTTACTTTAGCAATTTATTTATAAGTAACACTTGGTACATGTGGGCAATCAGATTATGCCAAGTGTCAACATCCGGAAAGAAAATTGTACTTGAGTGTCAGCAACATCAATGGTCCTTACTCCTTACTAGGGGTTACTTTTTTGGTTTGGCTGGGTCAAACTGGGACCCTGAGGCCCAATAGGCGATCCAACAGGATTTCCTAGTAAATGGTTTCTTTACCATATCAATTTGAATTTGTAATTAGTTGTCTGTTTGACTGGAATGAGATTTTATGTTTTCATTTATGTATTGAAGATTTCTCTATTTCTCTTATTCTCATTTGTCAATGAGACTCCCTCAATCTTCACACTAATGTGGAACAAAGTAGACCAACCTGTTTGGAAGGACTTGTAGGGCCGAGCTTATAGGAAGAAGAAAATGAATAAGCCTAAAGTGCTTATTGGGTCGATTTGCTGAGGAGCCTGAATCATTCTGGGCCGACCTTTTGGGCCTGTTGGATATTGGTGGGCTGAACAAGTGGGTTAAGATTACTCCTAGGACAACCTATATGCATATATGATATATCGAACTAGGAAGTCTAAGAAGGTTTGGGTTTGTAGTAAAAACCAAGATCTAACCCGAGCTTTGAGCTTTAAGACTCTTGTTTGTAATTTGGATTAATGGCGTTTTCAATTAATGTGATGACCACTGATTCTGTTGGTGTGGTTGCGGGTGTTATAACACCTCTGACAACACTTGTTTATGTTGTTCCTGTCTTTGGTGTGACTTGGTAAACGCAAATGAACCAAGTCGATCGTGAGCTATTCGAAGCCGATTCGATAAAAGCTCGTATGAGTTCGTTTAATGAGGCTCGTTAAAATAAACGAACCAAACTCAAACTTAGAGATATTCGGTTCGTTAGCTTGTGAACAAGCTCGTTAGTAAGTTCGTGAATAGCTCAATAGTAAGCTCGTATAAATTGAACTAATAATTTGATTTTAATTTTAAAATTTCATATTTTTACTTAAGATAATATAAAAAAATTTCCATAAAATTAATTTTTTGAATAAAATTATAAGTTTTAATTAATATATTATGAATTTTAATATAAATAATTTTATTTTTTGTAATAAATTGAAGAATATTTTAATTTTTAATTAATATTTACTAAACTCGTTTAGGCTCGATAAGGGCTGAGTCGTCAATTCTGTTACAAAATCCAAGGTCCCCCGTAACTAATTCCGAATTTCTTGGAAACCCTAAATATTGAGAGCATATAAATAGCTCATCCAATTGTGTCTTTTTTTTTTGTCGAACGATAGTATTTTATTATAACAACTCAAAAACTAAAATTACAACTACAATCGTAGTCAATGGGCTAACAAGAGTCGACATGATTAACTAAAACCTGCCGGGAATTGGTAAGACCAAATTGATTCACAAACATGGACTTAAAAACTACCCACCCACGCCGGGAGACACGCACTTCTTAATGGAGAATGTAACAAACTAAAAAACTAAAACTAGCACGAGCAACCACTACATACTACGTAACGTAAAAACGACCGCCTACGAGTTTCGCAAATCAATCGGAAAAGAAAATACAAACAAAATAAGAAAACAACAACTATAGCTAAAACATTAGAGGAAAAAATAACAAAAAATGCTTCTCCTCACCCAACTCCATCAACAGAGCCATCATCTACTCACTCCGAGACACCTCCGTGGAGCTCGACCCGCTTTTCACCCCGGAACGAAAAATATCGGTCACCCTCGAATATCACAAGGAACCGCCATCGCCCCCGCCCTCCCAGAAAGCATGGAGGAGGGGGGGAAGGAGGGGAGGGGGAGGGATGAGGTGGCGGTGTGAATGGGTGAAGGAGGGGAAAGGGAAATAGGTTAGTTTTTTTTTCTAGAGAAGGAAGAGAAAAGGGGTAGAGTGAGAAGATTAAAAACTCGTTAGAGTTTGAGTCCAATCGTGTCTTCATGTTAAACTTTTTTACCTACACTTTCTATCGTGGTTGTAAAAGAAGCGAATCTTTTTATTTGATTCAAGATTTGAATTTGTATTTTGACATTCGAATTGAAAAATTAGAATACAAATCCAAAGGAAAAAATGCAAAAATGGTCCTATAACTTTACTTAGTTGGCAATTTTGGTCCTGTTTCGATTTGCGTTTTACAAATTGAGTCCTATAACTTTAAAATTATCGCAATTTTAGTCCTGAAATCAATGGAACAACAAAATTCAGCGAAAAAAGCACGTGAGGAGCACATGGCCCATTGTAAGGCTGAGTTGGACCTATCCTAGTCCACATGGACTATTTTTTCATCCGATTGATCAAAATTGGTCTTGTAACTTATTTTAACCCTTAATAACAAGAAAACCCCAAAAATAATAAACCAAATTGGGAACATTGGTCCTCAGAACTTATTTTAACTCTTAGAAAAAAAGTGTTTTATTTTGCTCAATTTGAAATTTATTCAAGTGATTAAATATATTTAAAAATTTAAAAATTAAAATATAAAAACTATAATAATTTGTTTAAAAATTAAAAATAGTAAAAACTAAAAAAAGAGTTTTGAGTTTTTCTTATTTGAATTTAACAAGATTTTGAGTTTTGAGATTCTCAAAAAAATCAAAACTCTTTTTAAAATTTCAAAATTATTTTAAAAGATCTAATTTTTTTTTTAAAAATATTCAGATTTTAATATACCTAATCTCGAATAATTTTAAAACATTTAAACAATTATTGGATTTTTTAAAAGCGAAATTACAATATTTTCTTTAATTTTTAGTTTTTTAAAAATTTCTATGTTTTTATCCGTTATGGATTTTATAAAAAATTCAGATTGTTTGATAAATATTTCAAAAGTCTTCAATAGTTTTGAGTTTTAATCCATTTTTCAGATTTTTAGAAAAATTTCCATATTTTAAATAATTTTCCAGATTTTTTATTTTATATTAAATTTATTTTTAATATTTGAAGTACTTGGCAGATCTTTAATACAACTTTTAGTTTTTTAAACAAATTTTCAGATTTTCAAAACATCCTTTAGTTTTAAAAATAACTTTTTTGAAAATAATTTGAGTTTTTTATTTAGAATTTAAAATATATTAAATAAATTTCAAATGTTTAAAAAAGTGTATTCATATTTAATTTTTTAACAATTTTTTTAATTTCAATTTTTTACTATTTTTATTTTTTTAAACAAATTATATAATTTTTATATCTTAATTTTTAGATTTTAAAATAAATTTAATCTCATGAATACATTTTAAATTGAGTAAACTCTTTTTTTAAGAGTAAAATAAGTAACATGACCAATTTTGCCAATTTAGTTTATTGTTTATTATTATTTTGTTTAAGAGTTGAAATAAGTTACAAGACCAATTTTGCTCAATCAGATGAAAAAAATGTGTCCATGTGGACTAGGATGGGTCCAACTCAGCATTACAACGGGCCATGTGCTCCTCGTGTGCTTTTTTTGCCGGATTTGTTGCTCCTTCAATATGCTTCTTCAATATTAAATCCAATTATTACTTTTTCAAAACCAGTTTATGTGTTTCTATGGATTCAATTACTATATTTGTTTATTCCCCATCCCGAAGCAAATAAACAGTAGATTAATACCAATTGCTAGCATCTCTATTCAACAATTAATATCAACTCCCAAAAGATCTTTGAATTGAAGTACTTCCCACAAATAGTTATAAGCCTCCCGACTCTATACTCATTTATGTCTGAATTAGATTTTCATTTATTAGAACTCATCTCCCGAATTATGAACTAACAAAAATGACTTGCAAATTATTATCAGGTAATCTACAAGAATTAAGCATTTGAATTCATATAATAGAACACATAAACTAATTAAGAAAATAATTAATATAGATTTAACATAAATCCAGAGTTTTGATTATGCCCTAGGATCAGAAAGATTAGCCCAACATATTTGATAACAAATTCATTGACAAAATTAAAATCAAATAGTTTGACATCATTTAAGTACAAACAAGAGATCTAAACTAAAAAGACAGAACCCTTCTTATCAGGATGGACCCTCTTTTCCAGCCTTCGAACCCTTGTGTTTCCGTAGATGCGGAAGGCTTTGTGGTGTTCTTCGTAGATTTGCCCTCCTCTCTCAAAAGACTATAGATTTGTCTAACCCTATTGTATTTTGGTATATTGAATGTTGTAATGACTTATAATTTCGTCCAAGCCTTGGTCCCCTTTATATAGGTGGTTTGAGAGATCACTGGTAGAGTTCCGAGAGGATTAGAAATCAAATTCAACCGACAGAGAGCTCACATGGTCGAGTGAAATTACACGGTCCGATCGTGCGAATGGTTTTGGTCTCTGATTTTGGCATGATCAAAACACACAGTTGTGTGAATTCACACTGTCAGGTCGTGTGAATTGTCTCTGAAATTATTCCTTCGAACAAGTTGCACGAACGTGCAAAAACAAACAGAATCAATTCACATGGTAGTGTGAATTTACACGGTCAGGCTGTGTGGCTTGTTTTTCCTCGTTCTCTTCGCATATTCGATCATCTCTTCGCATTCGTCAATCTTGTTCGGGCCTTCTTACTAATATCTTCTCATTCTAGCTCCGTTTTCTGAACATATTACAAGAATATGCAGTATCATACCCTTTTAAGGAAACCAATTCAAATACACTAAATATGAGTGAAAATGCATCAAATATATATAAAATTAATCCCCTAGATGCACACATATTTTACATGTATTACCGACTCAATACCCCTTTATGTTATGAACTCGTTTATCACAAGTTAGATCTCGTCTCCCAAATTTTGAACTAACAAATAAGACATACAAATTATTGGCCAAATAATCTACAAGAAATAAGCACACAAATTCATAAATAGAACACAAGAAACTAATTAAGAAGAAATAATTAAATTATATTTAACATGAATCCACATTTTCGATCATGCACTAGGATCAAGAGATCTAGCCTAACATACTTGATTGCAAATTGATAGACAAATCTGAAAACATATAGTTCAACATTGAATTAAGTACAAAACAAAAGATCTAAACTATGATGATAGAACCCTTTTTGTGTACATGAGTCATTCTTCACAATCTTGAACCTTTTGTGCCTTCGTAGTTGGAAAGTTATTGTGTTGTTCTTCGTTGTATTGTGTGTTTCTCTCTTTTCATGTTTTTTTCTCTCTAAAATTTCGTGTAAAAATTGTATGTCTAACTTTAGAGCTTGGTCTTCCTTTTATAGATGCTTTGAGAGACCCCTGGTAGAATTCTGACGAAATAAGGAAACAAATCAGCCGCAGAACAGATCGCACGGCCATGTGATTTCACACGGACAGATCATGTAAATGGTTTTGTATCTTTTTGGCCTGAATCAATTACAACGACCGTGTGAAATTACACGGGCGGATTGTGTGTTTTGTCTCTCAAATCCTTCGCTCAAAAACAAGTCGCGGGCATGTGAAATGGCACGGGGACAATTCATACAACCGTGTAAAAATACACGGTCGACCGTGAAATGTTCTTTGCCATTTTCTTCGTATTTGATCGTCTCTTGGCATTAGACATTCTTGTTTGGGTCGCCCCATGAGATCTTTTCATATAAAGCTTCGTTTTCGCAAAAGTATACAAATATGCGTAGTAATCACACCCAACAACGAAACTAACTAAAACACACTAAATATTCATGCAAATGCATCAAATATATATATCCAAATAAGCCTCTAAATGTACGTATATTTTATACTTATTAAATTCCCCAAACTTAAACCATTGCTCGTCGAGCAAAATAAGAAAAATAATTGCATGCAATGGGGACGATTATACAACACAAGAACACTACAAATACAAAATCTCAATCAAATCCATACTTTAGCAAACATGTAAATCATCCTCAAAAAGTCATCAAATGCAAATTTAGCACAATCAATACTCATAATTCGATTATTCGATATCGCGACTCACTAGATAAAGTGTATCACTCAACTCTCAAAGTAAATAGGATGTCTATGCACTCAAATCAATTTAATAAAGTAGAACTACCATATGCTTGCAAATCATTTAACATCTCTACCACTCAAGTGTGCACAATTTGAGAATCAAAAATAACTTTTTCTTTGGTTGTAATGTAGGCTCTTTTCTTAGGGTAGGAAAAACATAGATTAAGTGACTTGAACTTGAGAAAATAGAAGTTAATTACTAATACTTTCAACTCATAAATCCAATTCATTTAAATAAGAATTGACTTATTGTTTTTTTCAACTCATACTTCTCATTCCACCATTTTTCTTCTTTTTTCACACTTAGGCCATTGCTTTCTTTCTTTTACCTTAAGCTCAATTTTTCTATTTTAAGGATTATTTTTTCTTTTAAGTACTCGAATTTTTGTTTTCTCTTTTATTCAATTTTTTTCTTTTCCGAACTCCCTCATTCACCTACTCATCGCTCTTTTACCAATATTCTTTTTCAAATTAACCTGCATTTTCTTCAAATATAAACATCTCTATAAGCTCAAGTTTTGGGATAATGATATGTTAAGTTAAATCTCAAAATATGGCTAACAATAAACAAGGTTAAGCGTTAACATTGACTATCTAGGAAATCATGAGTTCATAGGTAGGTTGTTCAAAGCTAAATAGGTGTTGGGAAAATTTATGTATAGATTTTGATGATACCATGTAAAACTTAGATTAGGAAGTTGGCACCCCAATTCAAATGTAATTCAACTTGTAATAGATAGAGTTCTATGAGCTTAGTCAAGGCACCAAGTTGAAGATTACAAGACTCAACTAAAGATTGAAGAGAAGACCCACCGTGTGTCACCGAGTGAAGTAAAGTGAAGATTCACTCTAATGACGAAAGTTGTTCCGGTCACCGATCGACAAGAAAGTCATTCCAAAATGATTGGAATTGATTGTCAAAGGGTATGCATCGACAGACAAGACTCAAGAAAGTCGAAAGAGATCCATTGTCAAGATAAGTTAAGGTTTTGCCGAAATAGGCATGTGTTAGATCGCTAAGAATAAAGTTGTTTTGCTAAAAGAGTGCAAAAACAAGGAACCAATGGGATGTACCTGAATTCGCAGAGGCTAAGGAGCCGCAGAGCATTAAATTCAAGGTACGGTCTCCATCAATGCTACAAGACAAGACAAGCCAACAACCTATGAAGTGTGGTTTGAAAAATGTGTCTATCTCTTTAACGAATATATTTTCAAACGTGCACTATAAAAGGCTAAGGATCCATTTGAGAGAAGGTGACCCAAAAATCGACCAAATACGAAGAAGCATACAAGCATTCAAGCAATAACCTAAAAAACAATATCTCTCAAGTATTCAAAGAAAATCCTCAAGCCTAAACTCAAAGGAAATCTATCCAACACACTTAGTGAAGGAAAAACAACTTCATCGGTTGAAGAAGAAACTTGTTATCAAGAATAAGGGGTCTACTTTCCAAGGTTGAAGAAGGTGTAATAAGGTTCCGTGATCGAACCGATGCTTTGAACTGTTGGAGGGATAAGTGATCAAGTCCAAAGGTTTGAAGGAAGCTTAAGTAGTAGTGGTAAGCGTCCTGTGAAGAAGCTTGGTCCAGGGAGCACTGTCGTGGTGATCAAAGCCGACTGATCGTTAACCATTTTGTAACCAAGTCAAGTTACTTAGTGGATTCTCTGGGGTTGGAGAAGAGTGGATTAAAGGAATTATCCATCCTCGAACCCCTATAAATTACTTGTGTCTATTTACTTTCAAAGACACTTACTTTCTTGCATTATCTTTATATCTGCTTTGTTAAGTTAAATTGCTTAAGTCTGTTGATAATAACCATGCTAAAACAAGTGTTGTAAAACGTAGTCAAAATCTAAAGGTGAAAGTCTTTCATTGTTAAAAACCAAGTCAATCGCTTCTTTAAAGTGTTAGCTAAAAACAAAGAAAGTTATACTATCAACATTCACCAGTCTTGGTTGAGTGGGTAACTTTGTGTAAAACAACCTAGTTGTCCTCAAGGACTTAGCTAACTTGAGTTAACTCAAATATTTAAAAGGACTAAACCGAAAAAGTTGATAATGTTTATTCAACTCATCCCTTCTAAACTTTACTTATTACCCTTGGGACGTATAAGTGGTATCGAGTGGTTGGTTCATTGAGCCTTCCGATCAGTTCTTGAACTTTATCTCATTCTTTTTCAAAGAATCAACACTTGAAGTTTTTAAAGTTTTTTTCAAAATCAAAGTTATTATTATGGAAGAAAATCTAACTCGCATTCCAATGTTTATTGTTAAAGAGTTTGATGATTGAAAAATACGTATGCAAACTCATCTTTCAAATTTCTACATGATGAGATGTGATTCGTTATTAAGGATGGGCCACTTCAAATTCTAAAAGTCAATACAATCAGAAGAAGGACTTCTCCCTCCAAGGAGAAGATGATGCACCCGCAGATCCTAGACCTACTATGGTGGAAAAGCCACGTTTGCAGTGGACAAATGAAGACCAAAAGAGATATAACTTTGACAATATTGGCAATGACATATTATCTAAAACTTTTGATAAGGTCATGTTTAATAAATTCAAATATTGTAAAACGACCAAAGAAATTTGGGAAAAACTCACCTTAATTTGTAAAGGGTATGATCAATTAAGAAAAAAATTAATGTTGTTGTTCAAAAATTTGAAAATTTTAAAATGCTTGCGGTGGGAGTCCTGGATCACTAGATGCCGATTCACGAGAGATATACGAATGAAATGTGCATGAAGATTCTAAGGTCTCTCTTAGCCGAGTTGGAAATGAAGGTTATGGCTCGAGACATTCTATGGATCTTACAAAACATCCAACCATAAGCTATTATCCGACCTTAAGAGCATATGTGTTGAGCCGAGAAGAAAAGAACAAGAAGAGACAGTTGTACCAGTGGGCGGAACCACCCATTGTTCTAGGAGGGCCTTGCCCCCATCCCCCAAAAAAAAAAAAAAAAAAAAAAAACTTTTTTAACTATCTATATATATAATAGTATATTTTGTATTCTATTATTATATAAGTAAATTTTATGGTCATATATGTTTGATAATTTATTTATTAATTGTTGGCACTGTGATATATTTTTACGTAATCCTATAATATTATTATTACTCGTACTCCATCTCAAATCCCATTAAGAAATTACACCTATTATTCATAAATTAAATATCCCAAACCCAAAAAACATTACCCTTACTAATCTTATTAGCGGACCCGATCCTCTATTGAGGTCAATGAGGCGTTGTGTCTCGGCGCCAATGGGCGAAATTTGGCCGACCTATTTTATAATTATAATATAAATAAACCTTGTGTTTTGTATTATAAATGTATAAATGATAATATAATTATAAATTTGTACTTTGTAAGAATATATATTAAGAGATTAATGAATTTAAATTTGTAACTTATTAACTTAGATACGATGAAAGAGTTTGGAGCTAAAATAAATAAAAAAAAGACAATGAAAGAAAATGCACCAATAAAAGTCAAACAAATATACATATCGATATTTCTTTTTCTTTGTTGGCTTATATGAATTTTAATTTCTTTGTTAGCTTAGACATGGTTATGGTTAGTCCAAGTGGCTACGATAATCTAGAGGGGGTGAATAGATTATCCCGATTTTTCAGATTTTGTCCTCTTTTTCGAATAATCAAGCAAGAGTGAAAACGAAAGTGCAGAAAATAAACAATACACGTCGATTTCAAGAGCTTCACCCCACCTAGGGACTACGTGCTCTACCACCCCAATATATCTGCTATGGGTTTCAAAAAGGAAAAAGAGTTTTATTAATTACCAAAATTAATACAACACCACCTTGAGGATTACCACAATCCTCTTTACAACACCTTTAAGGAGATTACCAAAATCTTCCTTCAACACCTATGAAGAGTACCACACTCTTCAACACCTAAGATCACCCAAGTGTGTTCTTACCACAAGAACAACAACAAGGATATCTTGTTTTGGATGATTGACAAAATTCAAGATTACAACTCTATAAAATCAATACAAAGATTGAGTGCAAGTGTAATCAAGAATAAAAACCTAGACCTCAAGAGTGTGCAAGTTAAAGTACTTAGGCTTGAATACAACAAGATATGAAAGTGATTGCTTGTATGCTCTTTGCTTGTATATTGTATGGTATCTTGCTGCTTGAATGAAGCTTCTATTTATAGGAGAGGTCTTGGCTTAATTTCTAGACATAGGCTCCTCCTTGGGGAGTGATTTTACGCAAAAGAAACCATTTAAAATCAAGATTATAGTCACGAAATCAATCCCACAAATTAGGGAAAAGTGTTTGAAAATGTAATGATAGTTTGCTTATAAAAGAAGGGTTCGACCGGTCGCGCAGAGATAAGTTTGAAATGAGTTTGCTGCAATTTTTACATAGGGGGACCGGTCGAAGGGCGGTTCGACCGGTCGCCCTTATGCTTGACCGGTTGGGGGTTGTCAAAAATCGAAACAGAGAAGTCTGCACTTGAAGAGGGCTTCCTAGGTACCGATCGCCCTAGGGTCGACGGTCGCCCTCCCCTATTTTTCATACGTCCCGTTTTCTGTTTCAAAACTCAACTCAGGTACAGGTTGCCCTATAGGGTGACCGGTCGAGCCTGAAATAAAAGTGTTGTCCAATTTTATATCGGAAATAAACTCCAAGTAATACTCCAAAAAATATTAAAAATATTTTAAATCGATCGGAAGTATTTAGACAACATTTAGGGACATTGTTTTGGTATAAAAACGCATTTGAACAAAATCATCAAAATCATGATAAAAACATTTTAACTTAACAAACTCCCCCTTTTTGATGATTACAAACCAAAACAATTTTCAAGAGGAAGATATTAAAAACAAAACAATTTTCCGTTTTAAGAGTAAACTATCCGTTTTAAAAAAAACATTTTACAAAAGCTCCCGCTATCAATAAGCATATTAATAAGAATGATAACAATAAGCTAGAAGCACAAGCTAATACAAGATAACCAAAAATGTCAAGAGCTTAGAGGCTCCCCACTCATAATTCATCCCAACAAGTCCATAATACAACCATTGGACTAAGAGCACTTCACAACTTATGGCTTTAAATGGCCATAACTTATAGCTTCTTTCTTGAGCTTTTATAAGCTTCTTTGAGCTAATAAGGCAATTTCTGTTTCTCCCCTTTGGAATCATCAAAAAGAATGTTAGGATGATAAAGACATCAAATATGTATATCAAAGTGCGCCAAAGAGTCAAGTTTATCAACCGTTTGGAAGAGTAGTCGTAGAATCCAAAGAGAAATGGGAGAATGTAATCATTTGATATCCATAAGCCCATTTTGATTGTCAAGTCATGATCTCAAGAAACATACAAGACGTGTAAATGCATAAGAGTCATGATTAAGATGGAAAGTTCTTTGTGACAATTCATCGAACACCATGTGGGCGTGAAAAATAAAAGAGGTTGTATAAAGCCCTTGTAAATGAATAAAGCCAAAAACTTTCATCACCAAATCATTGCAATAAATCATAATGAATAAGCTCGTCACAATCATATGTCATTTATAACAAGAAAATTACACAAAAACCAAAACTCAAGAGTTCAACCCAATTGAGCAAAAGAGAGTAGAATTCTTACCATTCAATTAGTCAAGATGAGCAAAGATGATGATAATCGAGCTATATTAAGTCCAAGATATGAAATACATGCAAGAGAACAAATTTGAAGTGAAATATGTGTGCAATTGGCGAAGGGAACGAAAGATAGAGAAAATAAGCCAAAATGGCTAAGTCTGAAGACAGAGACGTTTAAATCCATAAAATGGCAGTGGGCGACCGGTTGCCCTCACCCCAGCCAGCCCACTGTCTCATTCTGTTTTCCAAAAATCCGAAATTTTAACCAAAAATCCGATTTTTCGCCCCTAAGTTTTAAAAACATGCAAAATACAAATGTAAACCTCATTCAATATGCATTATGCCTAACCGAGCTCGTATTGACGCAAAAGTCTCGGAAGATAGCGGTTTTGTAACAATATCCGCCATTTGATCTTGAGATGGTACGAAAGATATCTCAATTTTTCGTTTAGAAACACAATCCCTTAGAAAATGATGTCGAATCTCAATATGTTTAGTACGGTTATGATCAACCGGGTTTTGAGCAATATTAATAGCGGATATGTTATCACAAAATATAGGAACATTTTCAAAAGAACATTTGTAATCCGCTAAGGTTTGTTTCATCCAAAGAAGTTGAGTACAACAAAACGCTCCGGAAATATATTCAACTTCGGCCGTTGAAAGTGAAACACAATTTTATTTCTTTGAAAACCAAGATACTAGGCAATCGCCTAAAAATTGACATGATCCGGAGGTACTTTTCCGATCATCAATATTTCCCGCATAATTCGAATCACTATAAACTTTAAGAGAAAAATTATCATTCTTTGGATAAAATAAACCATATTGAATAGTGCCTTTCAAATATCGAAAAATCCTTTTAACGACACTCATATGAGATTCTTTGGGATTGCTTTGAAAACGAGCACATAAGCATACGACATGAAGAATGTCGGGTCTACTTGCGGTTAAATAGAGTAAACTACCAATCATACCTCGATACTTTGATTCATCTACGGACTTGCCTTTCTCATCTTTGTCAATTTTGACATTTGTCGCCATAGGAGTAGAGACGGTTCTTCCTTCTTCAATGCCGAACTTTTTGAAAGTTCTTTTGTATATATAGATTGCGAAATGTAGATACCTTCTTGGCACTGCTTAATTTGAAGTCCAAGGAAGAAATTAAGCTCCCCCATCATGCTCATTTCAAAATCACCTTGCATCAACTTATAAAATTTCTTGCACAAAGATTCATTAGTAGCACCAAATATGATATCATCAACATAAATTTGCACAAACAATCTTGCCCTTTTTCAAAAACAAAGAGAGTAGTATCAACTTTACCTCTTGTAAAACCATTTTGTAAAAGAAAAGAGCTAAGTCTATCATACCATGCACGGGGTGCTTGTTTTAAACCATACAAGGCCTTTTTAAGTTTATAAACATCATTAGGCCTAGAAATATTTTCAAAACCCGGAGGTTGTTTTACATAGACTTCTTCTTGAATGAAACAATTTAAGAAAGCGGATTTAACATCCATTTGGTAAAGCTTGAAATTTTTGAAATAAGAATAGGCAAGTAAAATACGAATAGCTTCTAGACGTGCTACGGGTGCAAAAGTTTCATCATAGTCAATATCTTCTTCTTGACAATACCCTTGAGCTACTAACCTTGCCTTGTTTTGAACAATGTTGCCTTGATCATAAAGTTTGTTCAGGAATACCCATCTAGTACCAATAATAGTTTGAGATGGAGGACAAGGTACCAATTCCCATACATCATTTCTTTCAAATTGATTCAACTCTTCTTGCATCTCCAAAAACCAATCGTCATCCTCAATAGCCTCCTTAGCATTTTTAGGCTCTTTTTGAGATATAAGATCTTTCTCGGCAAATCCTCTTCGGGTCATCACTCTATCAAGGGGATCACCAATAATAAGATCTTTTGGATGATCTCCTTAAATTTCAATGCCACGGGAAGATTGAAATGTCACCTCTATCTTCTTGAGGAACATTAGATGTGGATGGTTGATCAATTGAAGTAGAAGGTTGATAATTTTGAGCATCATTTTGAACAACGGGTTCAATAATATCCTCTTCATCACTTTCATCATTGGGTATCCTTTCAACACCCGAAGCTTCAATGAATTTGACATGGATGGATTCTTCAACAACCCCACTAGTCTTATTATAAACCCGATATGCTTTGCTTTTTGTGGAATACCCCATAAAAATTCCTTCATCCGCTTTAGGATCAAGTTTGTCTAATTGATCCTTAGTATTCAAAATAAAACATTTACATCCAAATATTTTGAAGTAACTAATATTTGGAGTTCTTCCTTTCCAAAGCTCATATGGAGTTTTATTCATCTTAGACGAATATAAACCCGATTAATGACATAACAAGCATTTACTTACGGCCTTCAGCCCAAAAATATTTTGGAAGAGAGAATTCATTGAGCATGGACCGACTTATCTCTTGTAGTGTCCGATTTTTTCTTTCGGCTACTCCATTTTGTTGAGGTGTCCTTGGGGCCGAAAAATTATGTGCATATCCCTTGGTTTCACAAAATATTCTAAATTCGCCATCAAATTCTCCACCTCGATCACTTCGGATAGACTTAATAGTATCTTCCTTTTCATTTTCAATAAGTCTACACAACTTAACAAACTCATTAACGGCATCACTTTTATTGGTAAGAAAAAGAGCCCAAGTATATCTAGAAAAATCATCGACAATAACGAAAGTGTAATTTTTCCACTTAGACTAGCCGTACCAATATCCCCATACAAATCAAGGTGAAGCAATTGTAGGGGTTTGGTTGTGGAAATTTCATTTTTGGGCTTGAAACTACTTTTAACTAATTTGTTCTTTTGACAAGTGTCACATAAGCCAAGATTTTCAAAATTCAATTTGGGTAGTCCTTTTACTTGTTGGTTCTTGTAAATATTTTTCCAATTCTTGTATCCAACATGTCCAAGTCGCTTTATGCCATAAACTAGTTAAATCATTATTGGCGACAAGACAAGAAACATTTTGACTAACCAAATCACTTGTACAAATTTTGTAAAGATTGCCTTTTCTATTTGCTTCACAAATAATTTTACCATTTTTAAGAATAAGGCATTTTTCTTTATTGAAAGAAATATCATAATTTGAATCGCAAAGTTGGCTAACACTTATCAAATTAAACTTAAGCCCTTCTACTAAAAGAACATTACTAAGAGAAAAGAAGAGTCACCAATTTCTCCATTTCCAAGAATTCTTCCTTTGCCATTGCCGAACATGACCATACCCTATTCTTGGAACTTGATGTTGGTAAAAGTTCTCTCCTCCCCTGTCATATGGCGTGAACATCCGCTATCCACGGGCCATTTTGAATCTTCCATGGTTGTTATAGCCCCTATTACCTACAAAGGAATTTCTTCTAGGTACCCTATAATTTTGGGGTCCATGGGGTTAGTCTTGAGACCTTTGGGTCTCCAAATATGACTAGAGCTATTTCTCAATTTGCAATTGTTAGCATAATGTCCAACTTTGCCACCGATGATACCCGAAATAGCTGGAAGAAATTAATCCAAGTCATCAGTCCAACACACATCCTAGTAAGCGACTGCGAGTGACGTCAGCAATGGTGCGCGACAAACACGTCACGAACTCGGCTCGCCCATTACCGAGCCCAACCGCAACACGGCCGCCGAGCCCGAGCCCCGAGCCCAAATGTCGGCGGGAAACGCATGCGCGATAGATTCATAGAAGTAATCACTTGCCCATACTTAACACTTTATTGATATCCGAAACCGCCACATGTCAGAAAGTTATAAAGAGAAGTCGACAAGTGGCAAGATTTGACTGACATGCACAGTTAGAGAGGGACATGTGTCTTTCTTTAATTATTTTACTAATTAATGAATAGTTAGTGAAATGATGACTATTGTAAACCCACTTACTCGAAGGGGTATAAAAAGGCTGATAGAGAGAAAAAGAAGGGGAGATGAAAAAACAAAATAAAAGATTGTAAGGAAGACCAACACCAATAGTTCGCTCGGCATTATGTAAAAAAGGCGAGAATTAGCGAGAAATAAACATAATTACGACGCTTACATTTCTACGTGTCAAACCTTTTACATATTTTTGCTTGTTGACCAAAACGCACGTCAACAAATTGGCGCTAGAAGGAGGGCCCGTATTGGTCCATCGAGTTCAAAGTAAAAAACAAGCCAAGTAAAAACCAGGTAAAGTTTAACGCTTAACCTTTTCGTAATGGACAAAAATGAGTCAAGCTGCCGAGAAATGCCCGTCTGATCAAGAGCAACATTTGAACAACCAAACCGGAGGACTACTAATGGCCAAAATATGTTCCAAAAGTACAGGAGCACTACTTTATTTCCTTTTGCTCGTTAATTACTAACCCAACTTTTGTACAACAAATGAACCAACTCATATCACAAACTCTCGCCACCACAAACTCTCAAGCACCTCCTCCTCCTCCACTCCTCGTAAATACCAACCCACTCAACCCACAACTACATGTTAACATTAACCCTCAAATTCACGGGCTTCCTCATGACGAAGCCCAAGAAGCCGATTCAGGTAATGAACAACATGTCCGTCGTGACGAAGACGACCGCGAGAAGATGAGGAAGGGCAAAGTCGTATAGATCAGTCACTTCCTCGAGCCAACGCGACATCGTCATGCCCACTCGGTGTTGTTCGCCGGACGGCGAGTTGATCCTTTTCGCCCACCGATCGATAAGTTCCGGCTCGGGTTTCGGATGAGCGGGAGCAAACCAGGTCAATCGGTCCAAGGCCCTAGCTACGATAGGAACAGGATATAGAAATACACCGCCTGCGTCGTCGTCTAAACGAATTGGAAGGCGGTCCGGATGGCGAACGATCTCGAAGACCGCCCAAGTAATGAACCGGCCTGTTCCGTCGCCATTTTCCTCGGAATTCTGGCGACCCCATTACCGCCAAAGTTAAAAATCCCCGTGTCGGTCTCTACAATGGGGAAACCGACCCGACCACTCACGTTCACAAGTACTTAGCATGGATGGAACTATGCGGTACCCAAGTGATGCCATCCTCTCGCAGGCTTTCCCCCGACTGGGCGACCGAGCCCGAGCCCGGTTTAGGACCCTACCACGGGGATCCATTCAGGCATGGGGGATCGGCCTCCGCCTTTACGACGCATTTCTTAACGTCCAAAGTCCGAGCTGCACCTAAGGACTCCTCGTAAACATCAAACAAGGGAAGGACGAGCCCCGAAAAGTTATATTTCTCGGTTCAACAAGCAAGTTCGAGAGATGGAAAAGGTGTCGGATGACGCCATTTTGATCGTGACCATGGCCGGATCGCCCCGAAACATGGTTTAATTACTCCATCCACGAATCGGGGCGACCTCGCACCAAGAATTTCTCGATCCGCGGAACGCCATATTTGTGCGGAAGAAGCCATGGCAAGTAACCGCCCGAGCATGGAAGGTGGGCATAAGAAGGACGGAAGGAAAGAACCAGTGATTGGGCGGTCGGGATTCCGGCCATTCTCGGAAAACCCGACCACCGGATTTAGGGCTCGCCAAGAGGCGAGCCGAAGTTGCCGGCTGAGGAGAGTACTTTGACCCACACTCCATCGGCCATATGGAATGAAGTACGTGGTCTCGAATTTGTTGCCTTTGGCTCGGCCTTTGAAAATTGAGCCGTCAAAATTAGATTCGCGTCGATTCTCGTGCCTATCATAAATCGATAGGTCACGACATCGATGAGTGCCGAGATCTAATTAGGGAAATTATGCGTGTTGTTCGGCAGGGCGGTCTCAAAAGGTACGTTCATGAGCTACCGCCCCACGGCAAGATCGACTCAAGGTGCCAATCCGGAGCGCGTAATCAATCCAACTCTCCTGCCGCCACCCCGGCGAAAACCAGGGAGGGAGATCCTCATGATGTCGAGTGTCAGTCGAATCAATACTAACATGAAGAGGATAGACGCTCCAACAGAAAAGAAAAGCCGATGTTAGGCAAGCAACCAATGCCGAAAGACAAGTTCGGGTGGCGGAAATCAAGGAAGGCCAACCCACGGCCACTTTGTGTTCTCGGATGCGGATGCCGACCAGGTGGTCCATCCTCATTCTGACCCTCTGGTCATTACTGCACCGATTTTGGGTATTCCGGTTCACAGAATTTTGATCGATACCGGAAGCTATTCGTCAGTCATTTATGTCCGAGCATTTCGAAGATTGAACGTGGACGATAGTTATATCCGTCCATGCAATGATAGCATTCTCGGGGTTTGGAGGAGGAAGGATAGTCCGCTCGGAGAAGTTGATCTGCCCATCCAAATGGGACAAGGTTTGCATAAACGGACCGTCATGACAACATTCAAAATAATCAATGCCGATTCGGAGTACAATGCTATCATTGGGAGGCCATTGCTTTATCATATAAAAGCAGCCGTTTCAATATATCACTTTTGTATAAAATTCCCGACATCTGATGGCGAAGCTATACATAAAGGGAATCAAAGGGAATCACGAGAATGCTCTCTTAAACTCCGACCAGTAGAGATTAATGTGGCGGAACAAGGACAAACTAGTGGAACCACACAGGACGATCCCGTGCCCAAGGAGGAGTCCGAGCAAAAAGGGGTGATTGTTCAGGAGGATAATCCAGGTCGTCGGCCCGGGAAGGAGCCAATGATGGAAGAAGGCGAGCCGGCAGTTGAGAGCGAGCCGGCCGCTGAAGATGAATTGCTCCTGCAGATCAAGGAGGGGCAAAGCAAGAAAAGAAAACGGGCGGAACCAGTAGAACAAGTTGATACAATCAATGTCGGAAGGCCAAGCGAGGAGCGCCAACTACGTATTGGTCATGATCTCCCAGAACCATATCGAACCGAGTT
This sequence comes from Rehmannia glutinosa, assembly GCA_016081115.2. Classification (NCBI taxonomy): domain Eukaryota; kingdom Viridiplantae; phylum Streptophyta; class Magnoliopsida; order Lamiales; family Orobanchaceae; genus Rehmannia; species Rehmannia glutinosa. The sequence goes on from CM071926.1 coordinate 145,794,194, forward strand.
GATCGAGTTTTTGGGAAATAATCTTGACGTCTTCGCATGGACTCATGCAGACATGCCCGGAATTGACCCTAAGTACGCGTGCCACCGCCTCAATATTGATCTAACGTTCCGCCCAGTTATCCAAAAAAGGCGCAAACTCGGCCCTGATAGACAGGCAGCACTTGAGACCGAGGTTAACAAGCTACTAGACAATCAATTCATCCGGGAAGCCCTCTATCCCCGATGGGTCGCCAATCCTGTTTTGGTAAAGAAAAGCAATGGCCAGTGGCGCCTGTGCGTGGATTTTACCGACCTCAACAAAGCATGCCCTAAGGACAGTTATCCATTGCCAAATATTGATTACATGGTGGATGCCACGGCGGGACACGAGCTGATGAGCTTTATGGATGCATACTCGGGTTACAATCAAATACGGATGCACCCAGAAGATGAAGAAAATACATCATTCTTCTCTGCTCGAGGAATTCACTGTTACAAGATGATGCCCTTTGGATTGAAGAATGCTGGTGCGACCTATCAAAGGTTAGTAAATAAGATGTTTGAGAAAATGATAGGTCACACTATGGAAGTCTATGTAGATGACATGTTGGTGAAGTCACTGTACATATCCGATCATCTAAACGATCTTAATAAAATGTTTGCTGTTTTGAGAGAGTACAAGATGATGTTAAACCCGAGAAAGTGTACGTTTGGGGTCGGTTCGGGCAAATTTTTGGGGTATATGGTCAGAGGAGGGGAATAGAAGCTAACCCGAGATAAAATAAAAGCCATCATTGATCTAGAACCCCGAACTCCGTAAAAAAGGTACAAAGCCTAACAGCCGATTGGCCGCCCTTAACCGATTTGTTTCACGATCCACAAGACAAATGCAAGCCTTTCTTTGAAATTATAAAGAAAAGCAAAAATTTCGAGTGGACCGAGCAAGCACGATTGCCTTTGAATCCCTCAAACAGCACCTCTCTTCAATCTCTATATTGCAAAAACCGACCAAGGGGAGGACTTGTATTTGTACTTGGCGGTATCCGAATACGCCATCAGCTCAGTGTTAATCAGGCTAGATGGCTCTATTCAACATCCATTTATTACACTAGTCAAGCATTACATGACGCCGAGCTCCTCAGTACCCACCAATGGAAAAGTTGGCTTATTCATTAATCACCGCGCACGGAAACTCCGTCCATATTTCCTAGAACACAAGATTACGAGATTGACGAACTACCCATCGAAACAAGTATTACACCGACGATACTTACGGTCGGATGATTAAGTGGGTCGTCGAACTCGATCAATTTGATATTATATACAAACCACGACCGCAATAAAATGACATGCTTTAGCCGATTTTGTGGCGAATTCACACCTTCCATACGATTGGAAGTTATGGAAGACCAAGAATGGAAATTGTTCGTTCAGCTCTTCCACCGCAGGCCGAGCGGGCGGAATCGTGATAATCGATCCAAAGGAAAAATGCTCTTTGCTCGGCCGTACAATTTCGATTCCCAACGAACAACGAAGCCAAGTATGAGGCGCTCTGGCGGCTTAGACATGGCGGCCTCTATGGGCCTAAAACGACTATTGGTACACACCGATTCTCGTTGGTCGCTCATCAAATCAACGGCGAACACGGCGAAAGAGCAAAAAATTGCACAATATTTGGATTTGGTCAAAAGAGATTATCACACTTTAAGACAAAAAAGTCTTACATGTGCCCCGAGCCGAGAACATGCAAGAGATGCCTTAGCGGCTCGGCTCCAGTCCAGGGACGGATGCCATCACGGATGTCACTGTCACACAACTGTCTTCCCCGTCACTTGGTGCAAAGAAAATATATGCAACTGAAACCGCCGAACAGACTTGGATGACCCCAATCGTTCAATATTTAGAGAAAGGAGTTCAACCTGAAAACAAAGCTGAGGCCAGAACACTACGAACTCAAGCGGCTCGGTTTACACTAGTAGACGGCATCCTATACAAACGAGGATACTCCGTCCCACTCCTACGCTGCCTTTCCGAGACAGATGCAGATTATGCACTCCGAGAGGTTCATGAGGGAATATGTGGCAACCACGCTGGGGGCCAAACGTTGGCCTATAAATTGATACGGCAAGGGTATTACTGGCCATCCCTAAGGAAAGATGCGACCGACCTCGTCAAAAGATGCGAGAGATGCCAAAGATTTGCACCACAGGTCAGATATCATCCTGAACAACTTACTTCCATATTTAGCCCATGGCCATTTGCCAAATGGGGAATGGACCTCATCGGACCACTCCCCACTGGCAAAGGGGGCGTCAAGTATGCCATTGTGGCGGTGGATTATTTCACAAAATGGGCCGAGGCGGAGCCTCTGGCAAAGATAGATGAAGAAAAGGTTGTGAGCTTTGTATGGAAATCCATTATCTGTAGATTCGGGATACCACATTCGATTGTTACAGACAATGGGAAACAGTTCGATAACCGAAGGTTTCGAAATTTTTGTGAAGGTTTCCGCATAAAAAACTATTTCTCAACTCCATACCACCCCCAGTCGAACGGACAAGTTGAGGCCGTAAATAAAATACTCAAGTATACCTTGAAGGCGAGATTGGAGGAGTCTAAAGGTAATTGGCCGGAGGAACTACCCGGTGTACTATGGTCATACAGAACGACACATCGAGCGGCCCTTTGGAGAGACACCTTTTTCTTTAGCTTATGGAGGAGGCGGTGATTCTGTTGAGATTGGAGCCCTACCTTCAGAATTGCAAATTTTAAGAAGGCGTAATGAAGCCGCGCTCCGAGCCGAGCTAGACCTGACTGCTCGAAGAAAAAGGTGCGATCTTGAGATGAAAATGCAGTGTATAAACAAAGGAGTGAAAGGTACTACAATTCGAAAGTAAAGGAAAGAAGATTTGGTCGGCGATCTTGTATTGAAAAAGATTACGGGCATTCAACCGGCCCATTCAAGCCAACTGGGAAGGCCCATTTAGGGTCAGCCACGTCTTGTCCGGGGGGCGTACGGCTAGAATATTTGAGTGGAGAAAAATTTATGCATCCGTGGAATGTAGCATACCCGAAACGGTATTATCAATAAAGATCTCGGTCTATGATCCAGATAGATTCCAAAGAATTATCCTTTCATCTGGTATTTCGTGAGCTCTCTAAAGGGAAACGAAGTTTTTTACTCACCTCGGCTATGTGCCGAGGACAAGAAAAATCGCCTCGGCCTAAGCCGATGGGCTTAAACGTCACCTCGGTACATCACAAAATAAAGACTTGGTTACGCACCGAGCACAAAATAAAGACTTGGTTACGCACCGAGCACAAAATCAAGACTTGGTCACGCACCGAGCACAAAATAAAGACTTGGTTACGCACCGAGCACAAAATAAAGACTTGGTTACGCACCGAGCACAAAGTCAAGACTTGGTTACGCACCGAGCACAAAATAAAGACTTGGTTACGCACCGAGCACAAAATAAAGACTTGGTTACGCACCGAGCACAAAATAAAGACTTGGTTACGCACCGAGCACAAAATAAAGATTTGGTTGCGCACCGAGCACAATACCAAGACTTAGTTACGCACCGAGCACAAAATAAAGACTTGGTTACGCACCGAGCACAAAATCAAGACTTGGTCACGCACCGAGCACAATACCAAGACTTAGTTACGCACCGAGCACAAAATAAAGACTTGGTTACGCACCGAGCACAAAATCAAGACAGTTACGCACCGAGCACAAAATAAAGACTTGGTTACGCACCGAGCACAAAATAAAGACTTGGTTACGCACCGAGCACAAAATCAAGACTTGGTCACGCACCGAGCACAAAATAAAGACTTGGTTACGCACCGAGCACAAAATAAAGACTTGGTTACGCACCGAGCACAAAGTCAAGACTTGTTTACGCACCGAGCACAAAATAAAGACTTGGTTACGCACCGAGCACAAAATAAAGACTTGGTTACGCACCGAGCACAAAATAAAGACTTGGTTACGCACCGAGCACAAAATAAAGATTTGGTTGCGCACCGAGCACAATACCAAGACTTAGTTACGCACCGAGCACAAAATAAAGACTTGGTTACGCACCGAGCACAAAATCAAGACTTGGTCACGCACCGAGCACAATACCAAGACTTAGTTACGCACCGAGCACAAAATAAAGACTTGGTTACGCACCGAGCACAAAATCAAGACTTGGTTACGCACCGAGCACAAAATAAAGACTTGGTTACGCACCGAGCACAAAATAAAGACTTGGTTACGCACCGAGCACAAAATAAAGACTTGGTTACGCACCGAGCACAAAATAAAGACTTGGTTACGCACCGAGCACAAAATAAAGACTTGGTTACGCACCGAGCACAAAATAAAGACTTGGTTGCGCACCGAGCACAATACCAAGACTTGGTTACGCAGAAGGGTAGAGTACGCCCTATAGTCGATCGGTTAGTAGCTTGATTAGAGCTCTCCTTTTAGTCGACCCTCTCCCTTCGCCTCCCCCTAAAATCCCCATTTTTATCTCTCTTTGATCGAAACCGCTTGCCTATACGTCTTTCTAGCGTATGCGCGGTTCCTCACAATACCAAGACTTGGTTACGCACCGAGCACAATACCAAGACTTGGTTACGCACCGAGCACAAATCAAAGACTTGGTTACGCACCAAGCGCAAATCAAAGACTCGATGTACACACCAGGCGCAAAAGGAAAACTTGGTTTATACACCAAGTACCAAAAACAAAATAAAGAGCAGGTACGAGAATCAATTAAAGCAAGTAAAGCCCCTTATTCAGAAGTACTGAGAACCGAGCCCCACTTGGGAATACAAAAGGAAAAAGAAGACAGGGGCAACAATCTTACAAAAGGAAAAAGAGCCATGCATATGCAAAAAGCTTGAAACACATACACAGGTGAGGAAAATAACAGTTCATTTCTACTTCAAAAGTATTTACATAAGGGAGGCCGGAGCCCATTACATCTTGAGGCACGAAGCCAAATTACCTACCTATGGGTACATATGAAAGCATGTAAACGAAAAGAGACAAACGTCAAGACTGAGCAGGGGGCGGAATTTCGACGGCACCGCTAGAGGCGACTTCTTCCGCGTCCGGAGGAGGAGAGCCCTGCGCGTTAGGAGCCTCGGCAAAGTTCGGCCGAAGGGCATCGAGATCAGCCTCCAGGAGGGCCAGATCTTCCTCAAGCTGAGCAACAGTACGCCCGCCCTTAACTAAATCGAGAATTTCTCGGAGGCTGGTCGCGTGGCCGCAGGTTAACATGAAGGCATACTCCTCGGAGTCTTTGTAAGCTTCAACGGCCTCTCTACGAATTTCCTCAGTTTGCCGACGGGCAGTTTCTTCAGCCTCCCTGCGCACATCGGCTAGACGCCTCTCCATTTCCTCGGCCCGGCGTGTGGCGGCAAAGACGTTCCATCTCGCGACCTTAGCCCTAAGCTCTTCTTGACCTGGGTCGGATCTCGCTCCGCCTCGGCCTCGCAGCAGATTTCTTTCTCGAGTTGGCCCGAGCCGTAGCCTCATTCGCTTGAGTCTTGAACGATTCTTGTACCCTTGAAGGGTAGCATAGGCCTCCCGCAGTCCGTCGTGCCGCCTTTCTAGATCGGCATATTTTTTCTCCGACTCACGAGTTCCCCGATTGCATGCCATAAAGCCCAATCATCGCGGCCCGACCCGCCTCGGTAAAGCTCTCGATTGCTCCTCCGTCGGTGTGTGGCGATCGGACAAATTCCACAAACCACCGAGGGCGTAGTCCAATCATCCCCTCGCAATAATCATCTCTCACCGACTTGGAGGGATGAAGTGACCTTCCCGGCCGAGGTCATCCGAGAAAGATCGCGGACCTCCCTTCCGAACATTCGGGATGCTCCGAATTTGTTTGACCAACCCCTTGATCGGCCGGCTCTCCATCACAATTCCTCCTCTTCTCCTTTGAAGAGAAGGCTGCACCGCCTCGGCACTCCATCGCCAGACGTTCTGGCCCGGATATCCTCTCTCTCGAGCCGCTCCACATCCGCAGTTGATCGGTAGCCCGAGTTCACCGCGCGGCCGTGTTCTCACGCTGCGAAGACGTGCACGCAAATCAAGCCGCGCTCTACACAAAACAACCCAGTTAGAAGATTAAAAGAAAACAAAATGACATTCCAAAAGGAAGTGTGAAAAAGACAATGTTTATCTCGAACGGCAGCCGCATTCGGCGGCTCGAGTTCTGCGTTTGCCCTACGGGCGCGGATGATCTCGCCCACAAGGACTAACCGTCGCAGGAGACGGGCGCGGCTCGCTCTGTCCTCACCACGCTGCTCCCTGGAGAATGGGGCCGTACTTCTTCATTACCGCGAGGGTTCCGTTGAGGCTCTCTCTCAACCTCTACCTCCCGCTCAGCCACCTCGTCCCGAGCCGCCCCCTCGGCCTCGGGGTCGGCGGGCAGAGCAGGCCTCAAACTGCGGCTAAGTTGGCCTCGGTAGCCAACCTATCAATCCGCCTATCCATTATGCCCCGAGCTTGGATGTTTTCCACCGCCGAATAAAAGGTGGCGGCAGAGGCCCCTTTGACGCTTGATTCCCTATAAAGGTGAAAAGAAAAGACAATTACAAAAGGAAACGATGTAAAAGCAAAGAAAAGCGAGAGAAAGGAAAAAGATAAGACTTACTGTAACCAAAAACAAAATTTGATGGGGGATGAAGAACGGTCTCCCTTTCTCCATCTCCCACGCGAGCTTGCCACTCGCCGCTCACCCAGAGCCATTTATCCTTCCACTCCTTCAGAGAAGAAGGAGACCTTCCACTAAACCGTCCAGGATACCCCGATCGGGTCAGACATAATACCACCCGGACGGTGGCCCGAGAGATGAAGGAGTCGCTCGCCATACAAAGAGCTCGTTCATCTCCTTAAATTTAGGGTGAGGATACTTTTCCAGGTGAAACATCACCAGGAGGCCGATGATCCCGCCCAAGAAATCGGGTGCACTGGGCCGGATGCATGCCCCACTTGCAAAACCACCGCGTAAGGAATGCCGGTGGAAATCTCAAACCGTATAGAAGGTGGCGGCAAATACATCTATGCAACCATTTGGTGGGTCGGGGACTTCCGTGCCGTCCAGGTACCCAAAAATTGATACCACTCGAATACGGTACCTCGCTAGGAACTCATCCACCTCCCGAATCATCAACATGCTCGGGATATCGTTTATATCACTCGGCGTCCACCGAGGCTCGACACGAAGACGAGGGCCTCCTCCCTGGCCGACCGCCGCCATTACGGTGGCCTATGGGCCCTAGTGGCCTCTCCGCCTCGAATCACCGGATGGTTCATCTACCCGCTTCACATTATCACGCTCGCCCCGATGGGTCCATATTTTCTTCTTCTCGTCGGGTCTTGTCTAAAATCAACACTTAGCGATTCTTCAGGAACTCTCTTGTACCGCCCGGTGATACACCGTTCCTTCTCTTCAAATCATCCTTTGGCGTTGGATCGAAAATAGTATGCGTACGCTCTAAAGACGTTCCACCTCGAGAACAGTCTGGAGAAGATATCGAATGATGCTCGGACTATGAGGCGGAGATTGCCGTCTTTGGTGAGAAATAAACAGAAGGTTCGAGAGGGAGGATCTTCGATTTCAACCTCTACACTATAACTACGACTCTACTATCCTCAAAAAGAAGACATTTATAGGTAAAGGAGAGTATTTGAAAAAAATACCTAAGTTCAAAGTCTTTGAACTTGGAAAGCCGACCCAAAAATTTCTACTCGGTTCTAGTTGCTTTAGCTCAAAGGTTAATGGTTGCGAAAGTGAATAATGAGGGGAAACAAAGGTATTTATAGATGGGGTTCCTCGATAAACGAGGCGTTTATTCGAAAGGACACGTCTTTTAAAACTCAAAAGCCGCCAAACATGTCGAAAACGCGTCGCGTCCCCACGCCCGCCGACAGACCGCGTACCTTTTCGGTTCATGCGCAAGATTGGTCCAACCACAAGATGCCACGTGTACATCATTATGGCAACCCAATTAAATGCGCCGTTTCAAGTATTAATCACTACGCGACAGATGCCGGGAGAGCAAAACCTTTGAGAAACCGTTTCCCCATTAAATGTTCATCATTGGCATTAAAGTTTAACTCCGATTTGAAATTCTTCTCTCGGAATCAAACTTGGGGGCCTTTGATGATACCCGAGCCAAGGTTTGGAAGAAATTAATCCAACTCATCAGTCCAACACACATCCTAGTGAGCGACTGCGAGTGGCGTCGGCAATGGTGCGCGACAAACACGCCACGAACTCGGCTCCCCTTACCGAGCCCAACCGCAACACGGCCGCCGAGCCCGAGAGCCCAAATGTCGGCGGGAAACGCATGCGACGTTCATTCATAGAAGTGATCACTTGCCCATACTTAACACTTTATTGATATCCGAAACCGCCACATGTCGAAAGTTATAAAGAGAAGTCGACAAGTGGCAAGATTTTTGACATGCACGAGTTAGAGAGGGACATGTGTCTTTCTTTAGTTATTTTACTAATTAATGAATAGTTAGTGAAATGATGAATATTGTAAACCCACTTACTCGAAGGGGTATAAAAAGGCCGATAGAGAGAAAAAGAAGGGGGAGAGGAAAAACAAAATAAAAGATTGTAAGGAAGACCGACCCCAATAGTTATTTCGGCATTATGTAAAAAAAAAGCGAAGTGCTTGAGAAATAAACACACACGTTACGCACGTTTACATTTCTACGTGTCAAACCTTTTACATATTTTTGCTTGTTGACCAAAACGCACGTCAAGCATGACCACAATAAAAACAAGTAGGAGTATAAGAGCTACTAGCATGTACGAAAGTCGGACCTTGATTATTTTTCTTAGAAACATTTTGAAATGGTTTATAACCAAGTCCTATTTTGGAATGCTCACCTCTTTGTGCATCTAAAATTTTTGTAACTTTATCCGTGCTTATGTTGAAACGATGCACATCCTTTTTAAACATTCAAGATCTTTGGTGAGCGATTCTTTTTCGGTTTCAAGAGAGTGAACTCTAGTAGAGCCTTCTTTTTCGAGAAATGATTCTTTTTCTTTTGTTCCTCCTCATCCAGTTTTGGGCAATTGGCAATGAAGTGCCCGAGTTTTCCGCATTTAAAGCAAACATTATCTCTCGGTTTTCTTCTTTTATTTTTATTCACAAAATTTGCAAATTTTCGAACAAGTGCGGCCGTCTTCTCATCATCATCATCATTATCATAGTATGCATTATTAGAAGAAGAAGTAAGACCTTTAGGAATAATTTGCATACCCGATTGATTTATGGATGGTTTGGAATTTTTCCTTTCCTTGAGATAGACTTCATAGATGAGGAGATTCCGATGAGCTCGTCAAACTTGAGTGTCTCATTTTGTTCCTCCGTGATAGCCGTCACCATTTCGGACCATGAGAGGGAAGAGCATTCAATACCTTAGTCACATTGTCTTCTTTGGAGATGACTTTGCCGAGGGCCACAAGAGGATTGACAATGTTATCAAGCGTTTCCACCATTTTTGAGATGTTTTCACCATCATGCATGTTAATGTTTTCAAAATCTTTAACAAGCATGGTCTTTCTTGCTTGCTTGACCTTCTTAGTCCCTTCATAAATAGTCTCCAATTTTTCCCAAACTTCATGTGCCAACCTTATGCCTCTTATGCGATTATACTCGGTGGCGGTAAAGAGAACAATGCAAAATATTTAAAGCCTTACCGTTTAGAGAGAAAGTCTTCTTGTCATTTTCATCGAACTCCTTGAAAGGTTTAGGAGCCGAGGTGCCGTCCTCCAATTTCCTGGTTGGTTGAGCAACCCCCTTCAATGACCACATTCCAAATGTCGAACCCACACCGTTGTAGAAAGCACTCCATACGGTCTTTCCAAAATGCATAGTTGTTGGCGTCGAATAGTGGTGGCTTGTTGGTGGAGGCGCGGTGGTGAGATAAGCGTCATTCGTAGCCATAGATCATTTCTCTTTACTCGAAACGAGCTAGCCAAAGAGTTTGGCTTCGATACCACTTGTTAGTCCAAGTGGCTACGATAATCTAGAGGGGGGGTGAATAGACTATCCCGGTTTTTTAGATTTTGCCTTCTATTTCGAATAATCAAGCAAGAGTGAAAACTAAAGTGCAGAAAATAAACAACACACATCGATTTAATGAGCTTCACCCCACCTAAGGACTACGTGCTCTACCACACCAGTATATCCGGGATGGGTTTCAAAAAGGAAAAAGAGTTTTATTAATTACCAAAATTAATACAACACCACCTTGAAGATTACCACAATCCTCTTATAACACCTTCAAGGAGATTACCACAATCTTCCTTCAACACCTATGAAGAGTACCACACTCTTCAACACCTAAGATCACCCAAGTGTGCTCTTACCACAAGAACAACAACAAGGATATCTTGTTTTGGATGATTGACAAAATTCAAGATTACAACTCTATAAAATCAATACAAAGATTGAGTGCAAGTGTAATCAAGAATCAAAACCTAGACCTCAAGAGTGTGAAACTAAAAGTACTTAGGCTTGAATACAACAAGATATGAAGCCTCTATTTATAGGAGAGGTCTTGGCTTAATTTCCGGACATAGGCTCCTCCTTGGGGAGTGATTTTCTGCAAAAGAAACCATTTAAAATCAAGATTATAGCTGTTAGAAATCAATCCCACAAATTAGGGAAAAGCATGTCACGAAAATGTAACGGATAGCTTCTTGTCGATAAAAGAAGGGTTCGGCCGGTCGTGCGGGAGATAAGTTTGAAATGAGTTTCTGCAATATTTACAGAGAGGGACCGGTCGAAGGGGGTTCGGACCGGCCGCCCTTATGCTTGATTTGGTTGGGGGTTGTCAAAAATCAAAAGAGAAGTGCGCACTTGAGGAGGGCTTCCAGTGTGCGGTCGCCCTAGGGGCGGCCGGCCCCCTCGCCGATCGACCACGGGCGACCGGTCGACCCCGCCGATCGACCTAGGGGTCGACCGTAGCCCTCCCTATTTTTCATACATCCGTTTTGTTTCAAAACTCAACTCAGTACAGGTTGCCCTATAGGGCGACCGGTCGAAGTTCTGAAACAAAAGTGTTGTCCAATTTTATATCGAAAATAAACTTCAAGAAATACTTCAAAAATAGTAAAAACATTTTAAATCGATCGGAAGTATTTAGACAACATTTAGGGACATTGTTTTGGTATAAAAACGCATTTGAACAAAATCATCAAAATCATGATAAAAACATTTTAACTTAATGCTATGAATGTTTCTTCGTTGGCGTGGATACCGAGTCTACCAATCCGAGCAATCCCTAGTTGGCCCCCTCGATCCCAAATCATGGGTCCGTCCCTGGTTGTACCCAAGACATCTGTACTCATGGTTGATGAATCAAAGAGAGTGAATCCAAAGAAGCCATAGAGGGGAGGAGATTGCCCTAATGGTAAAAAAGGTTCAACAAGTTCTTCAATGAGAATTACAAGAGAAACAAGGGTGATGTTGGGATTTGGCCCAACATCCCGCCTGCAATGTGCTTTAAAAGAGCCACAAGGCGCAACCCATGATTCGAACTCGTGAGCTAGATTGCACAATTAAATGAGAGCTTAAAGGATTTGATATGGACTATATATACTAACATATGCATCTTCTTTTCTCGGTGCCCATTACATAGAAACTCGAGGTTAAGCGTGCTTGGCCTGGAGTAGACATGTGATAGGTGAACCCCTGGGAAGTTTTTCAGGATGCGTGTGAGTGAAGATGGAGGATTCAAGTTAGTTGGCTACTCGGACTAACTATCTTGAATGTAGAATAGACAAGAAAAGTACATCATGTACATGTCAAATGCTTGGAAATAGGTTGGTTTCTTGGTTTAGCAAGAAACAAAATTCAAAAGCTACATCCATAGCTGAACCAGAGTACATAGTTGCAGGAAGCTATTGTGCCCAAGTCTTATGGATGAGGCAACAACTAAGAGACTATGATATAGAAGAAAAAGAAATTCCAATTATGTGTGATAACACAAGTGCCATCGCAATTACTCAAAATCCAGTATTGCATTCAAGAACCAAGCACATTGATGTTAGATATCATGTTGAAAAGAAGGACATCATATTGGACTACATATTAATTGATAAGTAGTTAGTTGATATATTCACTGAGCCATTATGTGAATCAAGATTTGAAGAGCCTAAAAATGAACTTGGATTGATTGAGCTGAGTTAGGAGGCTCAGAAGACTCAATCAACAGAGTCAAAGAAGATAGTATTGGAAATCAACAAAGTTTCACATTTCAGCAAAGTGAAACAGCCAAGACGGCTAGTCAGCTATATTGAGTTAGCTGGATAGTCGGATACTTATTAAGTGGGGAGAGAAGCAGAGTCAAGTCACTTATTGAAGATAGTTGAGTTATTTATGAGCTAAGTGACAAAACGCCGTCATTTTTGTGAGCGGAAATGTTTTGGGCTTGACGTCGGATGAATTATGATGTTAGTAAAAAGCTGCACCCGTTTTACTTAGGATTGGATATAAATACCGCTGCATTTAATGCGGGAAAATTAATGCGGTTTCAAGACATGATCTCAACTATTGATCAAATTTAAATCTTTCTTAACTCCAAAACTGTCCTCTCACATCCCACATATAGAGGAATTTATTTTTCTCTCCTCACACTACTCTCATTTGTCTTAAGCAAGCAAATACATTTTCTCGCAAATAGAAAGAAAGCCTAGTTCTTTATCCGTTCAAGTTTCAAGTTCAGATTTTAGAAATGACTCCAACCTATGATTACGTGAAGATGGTGAGAAAATCCACATTGGTTCTATGGTGGATTTTGAAGGATTGGCTAACAGGGGATTCACAAAGATTTAGCTAGAACGATTTTGCCGAGAAAATCGAGAAGTCCTATCTTAAGGAGTTTCTTTCAATGGAGTTTTCACGCACTTATCCAAAAGAAGTGGCGATGTTCTATGTGAACACGAAGTTCACGACGGTGAGATTTCCTCATCGGTCAATAGCACAGTACATAAAGATAACTGATGTGGACTTACCGCAAATCGTCATCCGCCTTAAATGCCTGGATTGAAGGAGATTCTGAGAGAAGGACATTAACATGGCTGCTGCATGGAAGGAGATTACAGAGCTCGAGTCTGCTGCGAAGGCTGTCTATACAACCAATAAGTCTTTAATCAAGAAGGACTACCACAAGCTAATGGACGTGGTAGTTAAATGTGTGGACATGAAGTTTGTCAGTTTCAATCAGCTGTCAAGGACTAAGCTAACTGTGATGGCTGCTATTATGGAGGAGAAGAAGGTGAACTAGGCTGAGTTCCTCTTCAGCAAATTATGCCATAACTTGATGAACAAGACCATTAATGTTGATGGTCTATTCGAGAGCTCGCTGGGATATGGCCTTGTGATAGGCCACTTGATGGAGGTGAAGGGCATTCCTCTCAGGAATGGGAAACCCTTCCACGTAAACAAAAAGATTTTTAGGGCCAATATATCAGCTGCCCAAAGACAATCCCATGCAAGAAAAGTTGATACGAGTGAAGGGCATCGACCTCATGCGTGAGGACATAACTACGATCGCTAAGGCTCCATCTCGAAGCTTGTGCGGAAGAAGAATGCCCATGCAACAAAGTCACACTGCCCCTGTAGCCGCAGAAGACCCTTCACCTGCTCTAATAGTCAAGACCAAGAAGGAATCCCCTACACCTTCTCCTATCGTGAAGAAGAATCACTCATTTGTCTGCATGGAAGCCGGTGCATGACAAAGAAAGAAGATAAAAATGGCAGAGCCTGCTGCCATAAAAGAGGAACACAAAGAGGAAGAGGTTCCTCTAGTCCGAACAAAGAGAAAACAGCTGGTGAAACAGTCTGCTTTAGTCAAGCCGTTGATTCTTGCACGAATGTTGAGAAAGAGACTCGAGGAAGAACAATAGTCTATGAAAGAGAAGAGTGGTTTGGAAACCCACGATTGAAGTTGGTTAACAACAAAGATTGGAAGAAATTGTTATAGATACACATCAGAATTTGGTGGAGACAATCAAGAAACAAGTCAAGACAGTTGACCAAGGCGATGAGTTAGTTGTGCACTCCCCTCAAACAAATGCTAGAGAGCATTGAGGAGGAGAGGGCTCCCTTGGGCCCATGCATGAAGATGATGAGGATGATGACCTTATCATGCTATCTCCGTGTACCCGATGTACAAGAGAGGCTCAATATTTGGAGAAATTGGAAGTTGAGTTATGCGGTGCTCAATTCCGCAGCTCGGAGTTCATTGACGACGAAGAAGAACTCCCGAGCTTTTTGGGAAACATCTAGGTCCATTTGGCGTTGGACCCAAAATTTTGTACCACCATCCTTTATGAAAAGAAGTATAAGGAGAAGTTAAAGGCTAAGGCAAAGGCACTTGAGTAATCGAAGCAACCCCAACCCTTCCCCTTCGATGATGTGCTCGAATGTGATTTCGATCGGCCCATCAACAATGATGAAGAGGTGAAAGACAATGTTGATGCAAAGTATAGAAGGCCGAGTGAGGGAAGCAATTAAAGAATCCAAAGAGCTACACGAGAATAAATTGCAAACGGGCCTTGGAGAGTCATATTCGATTCTAATCTCTCCTAACCCCGACATTATGGAAATGGTGAGAGTGATCAATGCTACTACCTCACCAAAGTGCAAGACGAGAAAAAAATACCAGGAGAATTGGGGATGAAGCTAAGGATGGAGAAAAGAGGGCACCTTAGCCAAGCCTACCTCTAACGAAGGTATTGAGACACTGCTGCCGGCTGCTCACTCAACTAGAAAAGCCGAGTCTCGGTTGGTGCGCGACTAAGGGGAAATTGAAATTATCACAAAGGGTCGGAGAAGGTCATGCGAGACAACACTCAAAATGTGTTTGGAGACGAAGGTGAGAACATATATGTACATCGATTGAGGTCGACGAAGCTCGACGATTCCGACTGTCTCACCAAGTCCTAGATGCATTCTGGTCGATGAAGTTGCAGATGAAACAAAGGCAAATGATGGAATAGAAGCCACGGAGTTGAGACTCTTGGCTCTAAAAGTGCAATCCCGGGGTTGAGACCCCAAAGGATGCCACCTAAGACCTTAAAGCAGCCGATTCTGCTGAAGGGATTTGCCGAAGACCCTATTGCGGTTAAGACTACAAAAGAGAATGTACAATGCCCATCAACGTTTGAGACTGCAGATGGTAAAGAAGGCCCAGTGGAGGTTGAGACTTCCATTGGTAAGAAAGGCGAAAATGAAGTGCCTGCCCCTCAAGAAGGGTCAGCTGAACACGAGGAAATAAGTGCCCTTCATGCTCTCAAGAAATGTCGACGTGGAATTTTTGGAGACAGATGACGAGGCTGAGTCCATTCCTTAAGACAGATCTGAAGAGGACCCAACTGTTGAAGAGGCATTGGCACAGAGAAGTAAAGCAAGTGATAAACCTGACTTCTCGAAATTTACTTTGGTTGATGGCCCACCACCCATAGTGCCATCACCGTCCCATGAAGCTGATAAATCAGCTGAGGAACAACCTACTCAATAGGATGAGTCAACTGATGCCAATGACGTTGTTAAGATAGGCCGAGGGTCGGTCACCCAACAGTCGACACAAATTGTAGAAGATGCCAATGACACTGACACAGCTGAGGCACATAGAGCTGAAGAAAACTTAAGGGAAAATGGTAAAGCTCCTAAAGCAGAAAGGGGAGAAATTCCCATTTTCCCTAAGGAGTTTTTTGCGGAATACTTCCCATTCGTGGCGGAAGTACCCTTGGAGACAAAGATGTCACCTTTGCGTGAGTGCAAGATACAATGTCCAAGTCTCATCAAGAGATTGGAACTCCGGATGACCATACAATGGTACCGTTTGGTTTTGATTTTGATGATGTGTTGCGGAGAAGCGGTCGCTAATGCGGTGACTTGAGGGAAAACTTTCAAGGACATGTCTTTGAAACCGAGAACATGGAGAAAGGTTTTGCAAAAGACTTAACCAACGATTGGACAACAAAAATGCAACACGGGAGATACCCGAGGAACAATATTGAGGATAAGTGAATGGACATCCCAAACAAAAGCACTCGCAGGCATGAGCAGGTTACATATTTCTAGTCTCTACTTGCCAAGATGGTAATTTGGAGTGCATATAACGCCAAATTTAAGCAAAAAGAGAGATGACATCTTCAGACGGACGATCGTATAAAATGGATATGGAGTTGTTGAAAGCACATCATAAGGCAAACGTTCTTAAAATAGAAGCCACCATACGCACAGAGATGATGGTGATGCAAAGCGAAGAGATGAAGGCGATGGCGGTGAGATGAAGGCTCTGCGATCGAAATTTAGAGCAACATAGTCGCAAGTCACGACAAGATGGACTTGACCAATAAGAAACCGGTGATGATGCCAAAAAGAGAAAAGATGAGATCAAGGGTGAAACTTGTAGTAAGGGGAGAAGTGAGATGAAGAAACCTCCCTTGAAGATTATGCTTGCCCGAACCCCTCAACTTGGCGATTCTGGCCCGTTCTCCGAGTTAGCCGCCACAAGATCTATCAATACAAAAGAAAGTCGCTTTGGCTTTCAATAAGTCTCGAGAAGCCATTGAGGTGACTTTGAGAGTAAGTGAAAGTCACAGGACATGATCGAAAGCCTAAAAGCAAAGTTTGAAGGTACTCCAACCGGATTATGGAAGGATTCCTCGGTTGTGATGCCCCCTCGGGAGTTAGTTTGTCACGATGCAGGATCTAAGCCAAGATCCTTAGAGGAATTTAAAACTCTAACATCATAAGGATTTTTCAAGACTATGACTCTCCCTCGGAGGCTTGGGACTTGTCTTGGAAAAAGGGTTTAGAGTTATGTCAAATGTACCGAGAAGCGGCGGACTTTCGAGTAGTCATCGAGCCGAGGAACAACCCGTGCAATACACTCCCGGAGGAGGAGCATAGTGTGGAAGGGGAAGAGGAAGGCTTGGTGATGGTGGAAGTGGCGGAGGTACTCCACCACGCCCAAGGCCTAGAGATGTTTGTTATGTAGATCCCTAGAAGAAATGGCTGATCTACTAGGATGGGCTGGATGAACTATCTAACAGAGAGGTGATCGGAAGAATGAGGAGTATGGAAGGAGATAAGAAAAAGAGAACATAAGGCTCAATCGAGAATAGGAAGAAAGGCAGAGAAGGGAAGACCCAGCTGCCAAAAGAGCTTATGAAGAGAGAAAAAGAGGAGGAAAATAGAAAAAAGAGAAGAGCTGAAGAAGATTGAAGAAGAGCAGAGGATGATGCTGAGAGAAGAAAGAAGTAGTCGAGGCGTTGAAGACGGTTGAACCCCTTCATGTTGTATTATACTTAATTGTAAATATACACATTTGTAAGTACTCTGTATATGCTCTGAGATAATGTATGTTGTGATACTTTGTATTTATTTATACATTGTAAAAGCTTTGTAAAGTGAAAGAATGATATATTCAATAAAATGACATATTTTATACATCATTCCTTGTTACTGCACTGTTTACTTTGCTGTTTTTATTTAAGTTTTGGAATCATCAAAAAGGGGAAAATTACTGGGAAAATTTATGTATAGATTATGATGATACCATGTAATACTTAGATTAGGAAATTGGCACCCCAATTCAATATTAATTCAGCTTGTAATAGATAAGGTTTTATAAGTTGAATCGAAGACAACCAAGTTGAAGATTGCAAGACTCAATTTGAAATTTGAAGAAGACCAGTGTGTGTCACCGGTGAGTGAAATGAAGTGAAGATTCAATATAATGACAAAAAAATTGTCTCGTTGGGTCGATCGATAGCAAAGTCATTCCAAAATGATTGGAATCGATTGTCAAAGGGGTATACAACAGGCATGACTCAAGAAAGCTGAAAGAGATCTGTCGTCAAGACAAGTCAAGATTTTGCTGGAAATAGGCATGTGTCGATCGCCGAGAATAAAGATTTCTTGAAAGAGTAGAAAAGCAAGGAACCAATGGGATGTACCAAAGTGCGAAGCTAAGCTAAAAGGTTGCGAGCATTAAATTCGATGCACGGTCTCAATCAATGCCGCAAAGACAAGACAAGCCAACAACCTCACGAAGTGTGGTTTTAAAATGTGTCTATCTCTTCAACAGAGAAATTTTAAAACGTGTACTATAAAAGGTTGAGGATTCATTTGAGATAAGGTGACCCAACAAATCGACCAAATACGAACAATCATTCAAGCTCTCAACATGCTCCTTCAATTTTATTTCCAATTAATATTACATAAAAACCAATTTATGTGTATTTATGGGTTCAATTTCTAAATTAGTTCAATGCCCCGCCAAAGCAAATAAACAGGTTGATTAATACCAATTGCTAGCATTCCTACTCAACAATTAATATCAACTCCCAAAAGATCTTTGAATTGAAGTACTCCCACAAACTGTTATAAGCCAACCGACTCTATATCCGTTTATGTTATGAACTCCTTTTTGTAAGTTAGAACTCAACTCCCGAATTATGAACTAATAAATATGACATGCAAATTATTGGCGGATAATCTACAAGAAATAAGTACGTAAAATTCATAAATAGAACACATGAAACTAATTAAGACAAACAATCAAATTAGAATGAACATGGCATAGTTTTGATTATGTCCTAGGATTAGAAATATTTAGCCCAACATATTTGACAATAAATTCATAGACAAACTTGAAATCAAATAGTTTGGCATTGATTAAGTACAAACAAGAGATCTAAACAAAGATGATAGAACCCTTCTTGTTAGGATGGATCCTTCTTCAAAGTCTTGAACCCTTGTACTTTTGTAGATGCGAAAGGCATTGTTGTGTTCTTTCTTGATTTGTGTTTCTCTCTCAGAAGTACGTAGATTTGTCTAATCTAAAGTGTATTTCCTTGTATGATGATGTATATTTTCATCCAAGTCTTGGTCTTTCTTTTATAGATGCTTTGAGATATCACTTGTAGAGTCCCAACGAAATTACGAAATAAAATCCACCGCCAAGTAAATCACACGGCCATGTGAAATCACACGGTCCAATGATGTTGTTCTACTGCTAAACACCTAAATTAATCTAGCGATCCTCGCAAGAGTACGAGATCAGTGGTAGGGAAGCAAGTTATCCCAAGTTGTCTCTCAAGGAAGACTTAACCAGCAAATAACTATCGTGCGTCACAAATAACAAAAAAATAAATCCTAATCACTCTAACCAAATTTGTGATTTAAATATCTATATAAAAACAAATAAGAACTCAATTAAAACTAAACATAAGACTCGTGAAAACGATATTTCGGAATCATCTCATCAAACTTTCAAGCAGAATATCCACTGGTTTGATCATTCGATTAACATTTAAAGCAAAGAGATATAAAATAAGCCTAGATCTGACAACTCACTTATTCACAGATTAAGTCTATCCATAACCAATTTGCCATTTTCAATAACCAAGTTAGATAATACATCTCTGGTTCATATCTAACCAACTAAATTAATTAAGTCCAAGAATAATATATTCTCTCAATCTCAATTATTTCCTCAAAATAATCAAAAGTTGATCAGACAATGAATTATCAAATAAAACAATTTATTCAGGAAAGCACATCAATTAGTCCATATTCATGTTTGTTTGTTTGAATCAAATCATCTTAACGGAATAAAGTGTAAGTCAATGCTACGATAATCTAGAGGGGGTGAATAGATTATCTCCATCTTTTCGATTTCGCCTTATTTTTTTAATCGAATGCTCAAACACAATGATAAAGGTGCGGAATGTAAACAACACACGTTGACTTAAAGATGTTCAACCCACCTAGGGCCTAATCCTCTACCACCCCAAAGATATCCGGGATGGATTTCAAAAAGTAAAAGAATTTAATTAATTACCAAAATTAATACAAATTCAACTTACAACACCTTGAAGAGCACCACACTCTTCTTCAACACCACCTTTGGAGATTACCACAATCTCCTTTGAAGATTATCACAATCTTCCTTCAACGACACCTTGTGAAGATTACCACAATCTTCAACCTTGAAGAATACCAAATTCTTCAACACCTCAATAAGAAGATCACCACAATCTTCTTCACCTATCACCTAGATCATCCAAGTGTGTTCTTACCACAAGAACACTCACAAGGATATCTTGTGTTTGAATGATAACCAAAAATCAAGATTACAACTCAATAATGAATAATACAATTTTGAGTGCAAGGTGTAATCAAGAATAGCCTAGACCTCAAGGATGTGAAAGTGATAAGCTAGGCAAATTTACAACAATAATAATAACAATGAAAGACCAAGTATTTGCTTGAAGTGTATCTTCTTGTGTTGTATCTCAATTGTTGTCTTGGTTGCTCCAAAACTTCCTCTATTTATAGGAGATGATTGATCAAGCATAGGCTCTTCTTGGGGATTGAATATCTACAGAAAAAATACAATTAAAATCAAGAATATAGTGTTAGAAATCAATCACACAATTTAAGGAAATGTGTCATTGTCAAACGGTCATTTTTTGTCATCAATACAGATGCGACGTTACCGCACGTAAATAAGAGAAATAAGAACACTTTGAAAAATTCAACACGGCGACCGGCCGACATAGGCCCGACGGTCGACCCTGTCTCAACCGGTCCCTCTAATTAAAAAGACGAAGAGATTTTGTTTTGTTTCAATGCCAAACATGCAGGTGCGGTCGACCATTTCAGGCTACACTGGCCGACGCCTTGATGCACCGGTCGACCGCCTATTTTTACTTCCGTCTTATTTTCTGTTTCTAAAAATATCTTCAGTACGGGTTGCCTATAGATGACCGGTCGACCACGAGTAAATGTTGTCCAATTTTTGTCAAAAATAAAACTCAAGAAATACTCGAAAATTCAGTAAAAACATTTTAAACTAATCGGGAGTATTTAGACAACATTTAGAGATTTTGTTTAGGAGTAAAAACCCATTGATATAAAATCATTAAAAGTGTTGTCCATTTTTATCAAAAATAAACTTGAGGAAATACTCCGGAAAATATTAAAACCATTTTAAATCATTTAGGAGTATTTGGACAACCTTTAAAAAACATTGTTTTGGTGATAAAATAAAATCATCAAAATTAAGATAAAAACATGTATCAAACATAAAAAGAAGTTAGTTTATGCTTGGGGATGGGATCATAATTTCAATTGAAGGAAAGGAAACAACCATAGACATCATCATGCGACAATAAGAATCACCCAACCATAGAAATCGAGATAAAGAAGATGAAGAAATATTATTCTTTGATTAACCTTAAAATAACTTTGATGGGAAGAACCCAAGCAATCTCAATATTGAATGGAAGAGAAATAACAAAAACTATGGTTTAAAAGTACTAAGAAGTAAAATGTTAGAAAATATGGGCTCCCCAAGTCCTATTTATAAGAAGACGTTAGTTTATGCTTGGAGATGGGATCATAATTTCAATTGAAGGAAAGGAAACAACCATAGACATCATCATGCAACAATAAGAATCACCCAACAATAGAAATCGGATAAAGAAGATGAAGAAATATTACTCTTTGATTAACCCGTAAAATAACTTTGATGGGAAAAACCCAAGCAATCTCAATATTGAATGGAAGAGAAATAACAAAAACTATGGTTTAAAAGTACTAAGAAGTAAAATGTTTGAAAATATGGGCTCCCCAAGTCCTATTTATAAGCCTAGAGTTATATACAAGGTGGAAGAGCTAAACAATGGAAAACAATTGTGCAAAGACATGTTCGGGAAGTCACCGTGCGCGGCGCGATCACAAGACTTCCACAAGACAAGACCACGCCGCCGCCGCCACCAGACGCGATCGTGCACTTTGTGCATGACCTGCACCATCAATTGTTGTCTTGGTTGCTCCAAAACTTCCTCTATTTATAGGAGATGATTGATCAAGCATAGGCTCCTCTTGGGGATTGAAAATCTACGTAAAAATACAATTAAAATCAAGAATATAGTCTGTTAGAAATCAATCACACAATTTAAGGAAATGTGTCATTGTCAAACGGTCATATTTTTGTTGTCAATACAGGCGCGGCCACTGGTCGCATTTAAATAAGAGAAATAAGAACACTTTGAAAAATTCAACAGGCGGCCGGTCGACATAGGCCGACCGGTCGACCCCCGTCTCAACCGGTCCCCCTAATTAAAAAGACGAAGAGATTTTGTTCTGTTTC
This sequence comes from Rehmannia glutinosa, assembly GCA_016081115.2. Taxonomy (NCBI): domain Eukaryota; kingdom Viridiplantae; phylum Streptophyta; class Magnoliopsida; order Lamiales; family Orobanchaceae; genus Rehmannia; species Rehmannia glutinosa. Next base: position 145,816,392 of record CM071926.1, read on the forward strand.
AATGCCAAACATGTAGGTACCGTCGACAAGCTGGGCTACCGGTCGACGCCAGCATGACCGGGTCGACTTGCCTATTTTTACTTCCGTCTTATTTTCTGTTTCTAAAAACATCTTCAGTAGGTTGCCCTATAGGCGACCGGTCGACCACGAGACGAAATGTTGTCCAATTTTTGTCAAAAATAAAACTCAAGAAATACTCGAAAATTCAAGTAAAAACATTTTAAACTAATCGGGAGTATTTAGACAACATTTAGAGATTTTGTTTAGGAGTAAAAACCCATTGATATAAAATCATTAAAAGTGTTGTCCATTTTTATCAAAAATAAACTTGAGGAAATACTCCGGAAAATATTAAAACCATTTTAAATCATTTAGGAGTATTTGGACAACCTTTAAAAACATTGTTTTGGTGATAAAATAAAATCATCAAAATTAAGATAAAAACATGTATCAAACATAAAGAAGTTAGTTTATGCTTGGGGATGGGATCATAATTTCAATTGAAGGAAAGGAAACAACCATAGACATCATCATGCCACAATAAGAATCACCCAACCATAGAAATCGATAAAGAAGATGAATAAATATTATTCTTTGATTAACCCAAAAATAACTTTGATGGGAAGAACCAAGCAATCTCAATATTGAATGGAAGAGAAATAACAAAAACTATGGTTTAAAAGTACTAAGAAGTAAAATGTTAGAAAATATGGGCTCCCCAAGTCCTATTTATAAGAAGACGTTAGTTTATGCTTGGAGATGGGATCATAATTTCAATTGAAGGAAAGGAAACAACCATAGACATCATCATGCAACAATAAGAATCACCCAACAATAGAAATCGGATAAAGAAGATGAAGAAATATTACTCTTTGATTAACCCGTAAAAAATAACTTTGATGGGAAAAACCCAAGCAATCTCAATATTGAATGGAAGAGAAATAACAAAAACTATGGTTTAAAAGTACTAAGAAGTAAAATGTTTGAAAATATGGGCTCCCCAAGTCCTATTTATAAGCCTAGAGTTATATACAAGGTGGAAGAGCTAAACAATGGAAAACAATTGTGCAAAGACATGTTCGAGGGAAGTCACCCGGCGCGATCACAAGACTTCCACAAGACAAGACCACGCCGCTCGCCGCAACCGACGCGATCGTGCACTTTGTGCATGACCGTGCACCATCAATTGTTGTCTTGGTTGCTCCAAAACTTCCTCTATTTATAGGAGATGATTGATCAAGCATAGGCTCCTCTTGGGGATTGAAAATCTAGAAAAATACAATTAAAATCAAGAATATAGTGTTAGAAATCAATCACACAATTTAAGGAAATGTGTCTCATTGTCAAACGATCATATTTTTGTTGTCAATACAGGCGACCGCACAGTAAATAAGAGAAATAAGAACACTTTGAAAAATTCAACAGGCGGCCGGTCGACATAGGCTTCGACCGGTCTACCCCTGCCTCAACCGGTCCCCCTAATTAAAAAGACGAAGAGATTTTGTTCTGCTTTCAATGCCAAACATGCAGTCTGCCGACCTGGCTACCTGGTCGACGCCTTGATGCACCGGTCGACTCGCCTATTTTTACTTCCGTCTTATTTTCTGTTTCTAAAACATCTTCAGTACGGGTTGCCCTATGGGCGGCCAGGTCGACCACGAGACAGAAATGTTGTCCAATTTTTGTCAAAAATAAAACTCAAGAAATACTCCTAAAATTCAAGAAAAACATTTTAAACTAATCGGGAGTATTTAGACAACATTTAGAGATTTTGTTTAGGAGTAAAAACCCATTGATATAAAATCATTAAAAGTGTTGTCCATTTTTATCAAAAATAAACTTGAGGAAATATAGGAAAATATTAAAACCATTTTAAATCATTTAGGAGTATTTGGACAACCTTTAAAAAACATTGTTTTGGTGATAAAATAAAATCATCAAAATTAAGATAAAAACATGTATCAAACATAAAGAAGTTAGTTTATGCTTGGGGATGGGATCATAATTTCAATTGAAGGAAAGGAAACAACCATAGACATCATCATGCCACAATAAGAATCACCCAACCATAGAAATCGATAAAGAAGATGAAGAAATATTATTCTTTGATTAACCTGAGAAAATAACTTTGATGGGAAGAACCCAAGCAATCTCAATATTGAATGGAAGAGAAATAACAAAAACTATGGTTTAAAAGTACTAAGAAGTAAAATGTTAGAAAATATGGGCTCCCCAAGTCCTATTTATAAGAAGACGTTAGTTTATGCTTGGAGATGGGATCATAATTTCAATTGAAGGAAAGGAAACAACCATAGACATCATCATGCAACAATAAGAATCACCCAACAATAGAAATCGGATAAAGAAGATGAAGAAATATTACTCTTTGATTAACCTTGGAAAATAACTTTGATGGGAAAAACCCAAGCAATCTCAATATTGAATGGAAGAGAAATAACAAAAACTATGGTTTAAAAGTACTAAGAAGTAAAATGTTTGAAAATATGGGCTCCCCAAGTCCTATTTATAAGCCTAGAGTTATATACAAGGTGGAAGAGCTAAACAATGGAAAACAATTGTGCGTTCATGTTCAGGAAGTCATGCGCGCGCGATCACAAGACTTCCACAAGACAAGACCACCACGCCGCGCGGCCATGACGCGATCGTGCACTTTGTGCATGACCGTGCACCATCAATCACTACTACAAAAAAAAGCTGATAGACACCGGTTTTAAACCGGTGTCTATTGGTAAACCAACCGGTGTTAAAGCCACTGGTGTTAAAAGTCTGGACTTTTTGACACCGGTTTAAAACCGTGTCTTTTCCTTCCACGACACGGTTTTAAACGGTGTCTATTAGTAAAAATAACCGGTGTTAAAGCCACTTTGGTGTTAAAAGTCTGAACTTTTGACATCGGTTTTAAACCGGTGTCTTTTTCCTTCAACGACATCGATTTTAAACCGGTGTCTATTAGTAAAACAACCGGTGTTAAAGCCACTGGTGTTAAAAGCCTAAAATTTTTGACACGGTTTAAAACCGTGTTTTTTTCTTTGAAAGACACCGGTTTTCATACCGGTTTCTTTGACAAAAATTATCCGCTTTCTAATGTTAAGAATTTATTTATTTGACAGGTTTTTAAAACCGGTGTCTTTTGATGAATAGACACCGCATCAAAACCGGTGTCTTTTGATGTTTTTAGAAGTGGTTTTAAAAGGGCTGTTTATTTACACAAAAACACCGGCCTTAAACCGCAAAAAAAATCATATAAATAAATAATTCATCATGAACTCCAATTCTAGCAAACATCATTAGTGCACTACCAACAATCAACAAAAAGACTATAATTCAACTATAGGCAAAAACATCCATATGATCCAACAACAAAATACAATTAAACATGGAATGTTTGACTTGTTCAGTTCACCCACATAGTATTCCTCCAACATTGCCCAAGCATCTTGGTTGTGCCCAACATCATCAAACTCGTGTGTTACGTCCTTGCCTGAAGGAAGAATATCAAATCAAGATTATAAATGATGTCATTTTACAAAGGCCTAAAAGAAAAAGGAAATAAGAATAATATGTCACCATTGTCTACCAGGCCCACAAAATAGAAATATTTCATGCAAATCAAACGATGTCAGTTTACGACCAATAATCTAAAACTCAAAGAAGGTGCTACATGTTTAAGAGCACATAAACAGATCTGTATAAGTAATATTTGAGAAGAATTGATTTAACAGAATCATCACATCAGGCCCACAAAATAAAGTAGCATTACTACTAATAATTAAAACATTGACTGCTACTACAGACAAGAAATGAAATCACTTTCACTGAAAAGCCCACCAACCAGAGATCAGGCAAAAAAAAATATATGCAACAATACTATCACAATATCTCCTCTTCAATTTTCATCAAAAAAAAAATAGAAATAAAAAGCTGGGGCTATGGATAGAACTCACTTTAAATGACTTACTCTTAATAAATGAAAGCTTAAAAAGTAAAGGGAAAGGCCACACCTTTAAGAGTGGTGTATATGTAAGAAATAAAGGGAAAAATTGGAGAAATTCTGGGTCAATAGTTTTGGCAGAACCATGTGCTAGCGTACCTCGTAGAGAGATCTATGAACATAAACAAAGAATTCTTAGAGTTGAAAAACAAATAAATAAATAGAAAACTAGTACTATTTGCTGGCCCTCTGAAGCTATAATTTTCCTTAAGTAACGCTAAAGACACATGAGCTAAAGGCACATGAACTTTAGTCACATCTCATGCCAAAGTGAATACACACCCCAAAGCACCTCAAAGAAAAGAAAAATTATCAAAAATGCAAACATAATCACAAAAAGAAAAGCCATAACACTTTAATATGAGCAAAAAGATAACAACTTTGAAATGATTACAATCTGACAGATAAAAAAACAGCTTTAGAGAATACAATCCATATTCTAACACAAAATTTATACCAATTGATATAACTATATTCTATGTGTTTTTCAGCCCTTTTAATCTCAAAGACCCAAAAACCCTGTTTCCCCTTTTTAAGCCACATTCTCCACTGATTGAGTTGCAGGAAGATAATACATATAGTGATGGCAGAGGATTTTGTGGCAAAACAAAAAAGGTGATTAAAATGGGAATGGGGTTGCATACCCATCATTGGTTAAATTTTCTGATTCTTGTTTTAGGACTCAAAAAACCCAAATAAATATCTGCAAAAACTAATTACTTTAAGCTCATTCACATGTAAAGAAATTGAACATAATTAGCAGAAATAAATATATTAATCAAGGACTCGCAACCCAAATAAATATTTGCAACCGAAATTCCGAGGATTGCGAGAAAAACGAGAAAGGCTTGAGATGCTAAATGTATTAATCAAGGAATGCAAAGATCAATCACATGTAAAGAAGGCACTCGGACTCCAAATTGCCTTTCAACGGTTGTTTGGCCAAACCAATTTGCAACAAAGCCCATGGAAATTTGTGCAAATCAACTAAGATACCACTAGAATGTAATCATATTAGAAGACTTTCTTTGCACACAAAGGAGAAGAATCATTAATCCTTAAAAAAATTTGACTTCACTGTTTTGTACATTTAGCCCATTAACAACACAGAGCACAAATCAGAAAAACCCAACTACAAGAAATAAAACAACAGATGATTTGCGACTAAGACCAAAAGCATCAAACATTTCCATTAAATCGATTTACCTCAAGAACACAAATCGAAAAACCCAACTACAAGAAATGAAAATTTGCAAGGTCTTGGCTTACCAATGATAGTCTATATTGATTATCCCGCCTACAGTGGTCAGCAAATTTGTAGCAAAAAAAAAAATACAAGCGGCCACAGCAGCAGGTTGTTGGCGGACGACGGCACCGCGGAAGGAGAGAGGCGACGGCGGAGGGGGAGAGCGGACGACTATGGCGACAAAGCAGTGGAGGGAGAAAAGGCACGGGTGACGGACGGGCGAGCGGAGGGGAGAGACAATGGGTGATGGACACAGCGTGCGGAAGGGAGGGAGAGGGGGTGGTGGCGATGGGCAATCGGAGAGGAGAGGGGATGGGTGACGCGCGAGGTGGGCGTAGGGAGAGGGGGGGGTGACGGCGACGGGCATAGATGGTTTGGGGCAATACTATCCTTAATCTAATTACACTAAAAAGTAAACCCTAGCTAATTAATTAGGAGCACTAAACCCTAATTAAAAAATAAAGACACCGGTTCTATAACCGGTGTCGAAAAATGTGGTTTCAAAAATATTATAGACACCGGTTTTATAACCGGTGTCGAAAATTGTGGTTTTAAAAATATTATAGACACCGGTTCTATAACCGGTGTCGAAAGATTTGGTGTCTAATCTAAAATAATTTATATAAATAGACACCGGTTTATAAATCCGATGCGAAAACCGGTGTCTATTTGGGAAATTATTTTAGAATAGACACCGGTTCTAGGAAACCGGTGTTGTTTATCAAATGACAGCACTAATACGACACCGGTTTCTTACAAAACCGGTGTTAAAAAGGAAAAGACACCAGTAAAGTCATAAAACCGAGTGTCTTTTTGGTGGTGTCTATTAGCGATTTTCTTGTAGTGAATTGTTGTCTTGGTTGCTCCAAAACTTCCTCTATTTATAGGAGATGATTGATCAAGCATAGGCTCTCTTGGGGATTGAAAATCTACTGAGAAAAATACAATTAAAATCAAGAATATAGTCATAGAAATCAATCACACAATTTAAGGAAATGTGTCTCATTTGTCAAACGGTCATATTTTTGTTGTCAATACATGAGGCGACCGGTCGCACGTAAATAAGAGAAATAAGAACACTTTGAAAAATTCAACAGGGTATGACGGCCGACATAGGCTTCGACCGGTCCACCCCTGTCTCAACCGGTCCCCCTAATTAAAAAGACGAAGAGATTTTGTTTGTTTCAATGCCAAACATGCAGTGTACCGGTCGATTTCGACCTGGGCTACACGGCCGACGCCTTGATGCACCTGGCCGACCGCCTATTTTTACTTCCGTCTTATTTTCTGTTTCTAAAAACATCTTCAGTGCACGGGTTGCCCCTATAGGGCGACCGGTCGACCACGAGATTAAATGTTGTCCAATTTTTGTCAAAAATAAAACTCAAGAAATACTCGAAAATTCAAGAAAAACATTTTAAACTAATCGGGAGTATTTAGACAACATTTAGAGATTTTGTTTAGGAGTAAAAACCATTGATATAAAATCATTAAAAGTGTTGTCCATTTTTATCAAAAATAAACTTGAGGAAATACTCCGGAAAATATTAAAACCATTTTAAATCATTTAGGAGTATTTGGACAACCTTTAAAAAACATTGTTTTGGTGATAAAATAAAATCATCAAAATTAAGATAAAAACATGTATCAAACATAAAGAAGTTAGTTTATGCTTGGGGATGGGATCATAATTTCAATTGAAGGAAAGGAAACAACCATAGACATCATCATGCGACAATAAGAATCACCCAACCATAGAAATCGGATAAAGAAGATGAAGAAATATTATTCTTTGATTAACCTTAAAATAACTTTGATGGGAAGAACCCAAGCAATCTCAATATTGAATGGAAGAGAAATAACAAAAACTATGGTTTAAAAGTACTAAGAAGTAAAATGTTAGAAAATATGGGCTCCCAAGTCCTATTTATAAGAAGACGTTAGTTTATGCTTGGAGATGGGATCATAATTTCAATTGAAGGAAAGGAAACAACCATAGACATCATCATGCAACAATAAGAATCACCCAACAATAGAAATCAGATAAAGAAGATGAAGAAATATTACTCTTTGATTAACCTTAAAATAACTTTGATGGGAAAACCCAAGCAATCTCAATATTGAATGGAAGAGAAATAACAAAAACTATGGTTTAAAAGTACTAAGAAGTAAAATGTTTGAAAATATGGGCTCCCAAGTCCTATTTATAAGCCTAGAGTTATATACAAGGTGGAAGAGCTAAACAATGGAAAACAATTGTGCAAAGACATGTTCAGAAGTCACCGTGCGCGACCGCGCACTTCCACAAGACAAGACCACGCCGCTTTCGCCGGCTACCGACGCGATCGTGCACTTTGTGCATGACCGTGCACCATCAATTGTTGTCTTGGTTGCTCCAAAACTTCCTCTATTTATAGGAGATGATTGATCAAGCATAGGCTCCTCTTGGGGATTGAAAATCTACAGAAAAATACAATTAAAATCAAGAATATAGTTGTTAGAAATCAATCACACAATTTAAGGAAATGTGTCTCATTGTCAAACGGTCATATTTTTGTTGTCAATACAATGCGACCGGCCGCATTTAAATAAGAGAAATAAGAACACTTTGAAAAATTCAACAGGCGGCACGGCCGACATAGCTTCGACCGGCCGACCCTGCCTCAACCGGTCCCCCCTAATTAAAAAGACGAAGAGATTTTGTTCTGTTTCAATGCCAAACATGCAGTACCGGTCGACCGGGCTACTGGCCGACGCCCGTGGCGGCTTGACCGGGTCGACCGCCTATTTTTACTTCCGTCTTATTTTCTGTTTCTAAAAACATCTTGTGCACGGGTTGCCCTATAGATGGCGACCGGTCGACCACGAGACAGTAAATGTTGTCCAATTTTTGTCAAAAATAAAACTCAAGAAATACTCCAAAATTCAAGAAAAACATTTTAAACTAATCGGGAGTATTTAGACAACATTTAGAGATTTTGTTTAGGAGTAAAAACCCATTGATATAAAATCATTAAAAGTGTTGTCCATTTTTATCAAAAATAAACTTGAGGAAATACTAGGAAAATATTAAAACCATTTTAAATCATTTAGGAGTATTTGGACAACCTTTAAAAAACATTGTTTTGGTGATAAAATAAAATCATCAAAATTAAGATAAAAACATGTATCAAACATAAAGAAGTTAGTTTATGCTTGGGGATGGGATCATAATTTCAATTGAAGGAAAGGAAACAACCATAGACATCATCATGCGACAATAAGAATCACCCAACCATAGAAATCGGATAAAGAAGATGAAGAAATATTATTTTTTGATTAACCCAGAAAATAACTTTGATGGGAAGAACCCAAGCAATCTCAATATTGAATGGAAGAGAAATAACAAAAACTATGGTTTAAAAGTACTAAGAAGTAAAATGTTAGAAAATATGGGCTCCCAAGTCCTATTTATAAGAAGACGTTAGTTTATGCTTGGAGATGGGATCATAATTTCAATTGAAGGAAAGGAAACAACCATAGACATCATCATGCAACAATAAGAATCACCCAACAATAGAAATCGGATAAAGAAGATGAAGAAATATTACTCTTTGATTAACCCTTAAAATAACTTTGATGGGAAAACCCAAGCAATCTCAATATTGAATGGAAGAGAAATAACAAAAACTATGGTTTAAAAGTACTAAGAAGTAAAATGTTTGAAAATATGGGCTCCCCAAGTCCTATTTATAAGCCTAGAGTTATATACAAGGTGGAAGAGCTAAACAATGGAAAACAATTGTGTAGTACATGTTCAGAAGTCACCGGCGCGATCGCAAGACTTCACAAGACAAGACCACGCCGCTCTTTGCCCGTACCAGACGCGATCGTGCACTTTGTGCATGACCGTGCACCATCAATTGTTGTCTTGGTTGCTCCAAAACTTCCTCTATTTATAGGAGATGATTGATCAAGCATAGGCTCCTCTTGGGGATTGAAAATCTACGTAAAAATACAATTAAAATCAAGAATATAGTGTTAGAAATCAATCACACAATTTAAGGAAATGTGTCTAACGTCAAACGGTCATATTTTTTTGTCATTAATCAATACAGTAGGCGACGGTCGCACATAAATAAGAGAAATAAGAACACTTTGAAAAATTCAACAGGCGATGCCGGCCGACATAGGCCAATTTGGTCGACTGTCTCAACCGGTCCCCCTAATTAAAAAAAGACGAAGAGATTTTGTTCTGTTTCAATGCCAAACATGCAGTGTACGGTCGGCCGACCTGGCTAATGGTCGACGCCGTGATGCACTTGGTCGACCGCCTATTTTTACTTCCGTCTTATTTTCTGTTTCTAAAAACATCTTCAGTGCACGGGTTGCCCTATAGACGGCCAGGTCGACCAGATTTAAATGTTGTCCAATTTTTGTCAAAAATAAAACTCAAGAAATACTCCGAAAATTCAGTAAAAACATTTTAAACTAATCGGGAGTATTTAGACAACATTACCATTTTAAATCATTTAGGAGTATTTGGACAACCTTTAAAAAACATTGTTTTGGTGATAAAATAAAATCATCAAAATTAAGATAAAAACATGTATCAAACATAAAGAAGTTAGTTTATGCTTGGGGATGGGATCATAATTTCAATTGAAGGAAAGGAAACAACCATAGACATCATCATGCGACAATAAGAATCACCCAACCATAGAAATCGATAAAGAAGATGAAGAAATATTATTCTTTGATTAACCTTAAAAATAACTTTGATGGGAAGAACCCAAGCAATCTCAATATTGAATGGAAGAGAAATAACAAAAACTATGGTTTAAAAGTACTAAGAAGTAAAATGTTAGAAAATATGGGCTCCCAAGTCCTATTTATAAGAAGACGTTAGTTTATGCTTGGAGATGGGATCATAATTTCAATTGAAGGAAAGGAAACAACCATAGACATCATCATGCAACAATAAGAATCACCCAACAATAGAAATCGATAAAGAAGATGAAGAAATATTACTCTTTGATTAACCGGAAAATAACTTTGATGGGAAAAACCCAACCAATCTCAATATTGAATGGAAGAGAAATAACAAAAACTATGGTTTAAAAGTACTAAGAAGTAAAATGTTTGAAAATATGGGCTCCCAAGTCCTATTTATAAGCCTAGAGAGTTATATACAAGGTGGAAGAGCTAAACAATGGAAAACAATTGTGCAAAGACATGTTCAGAAGTCACCGTGCGCGATCACAAGACTTTCCACAAGACAAGACCACGCCGCCGCTGCCCACCAGACGCGATCGTGCACTTTGTGCATGACGTGCACCATAAATTGTTGTCTTGGTTGCTCCAAAACTTCCTCTATTTATAGGAGATGATTGATCAAGCATAGGCTCCTCTTGGGGATTGAAAATCTGAGAAAAATACAATTAAAATCAAGAATATAGTGTTAGAAATCAATCACACAATTTAAGGAAATGTCTCATTGTCAAACGGTCATATTTTTGTTGTCAATACTGATGCGACCGGTCGCACGTAAATAAGAGAAATAAGAACACTTTGAAAAATTCAACAGGCGACCGGCCGACATAGGCTTCGGCCGTGGCCGACCCTGTCTCAACCGGTCCCCCTAATTAAAAAGACGAAGAGATTTTGTTCTGTTTCAATGCCAAACATGCAGGTACCTGGTCGGCCGACCGGGCTCGGCCATGGCCGACGCCTGATGACCTGGCCGACCGCCTATTTTTACTTCCGTCTTATTTTCTGTTTCTAAAAACATCTTCAGCACGGGTTGCCCTATAGGGCGACCGGCGACCACGAGACGTAAATGTTGTCCAATTTTTGTCAAAAATAAAACTCAAGAAATACTCCGAAAATTCAAGTAAAAACATTTTAAACTAATCGGGAGTATTTAGACAACATTTAGAGATTTTGTTTAGGAGTAAAAACCCATTGATATAAAATCATTAAAAGTGTTGTCCATTTTTATCAAAAATAAACTTGAGGAAATACTCCGGAAAATATTAAAACCATTTTAAATCATTTAGGAGTATTTGGACAACCTTTAAAAAACATTGTTTTGGTGATAAAATAAAATCATCAAAATTAAGATAAAAACATGTATCAAACATAAAGAAGTTAGTTTATGCTTGGGGATGGGATCATAATTTCAATTGAAGGAAAGGAAACAACCATAGACATCATCATGCGACAATAAGAATCACCCAACCATAGAAATCGGATAAAGAAGATGAAGAAATATTATTCTTTGATTAACCTTAAAATAACTTTGATGGGAAGAACCCAAGCAATCTCAATATTGAATGGAAGAGAAATAACAAAAACTATGGTTTAAAAGTACTAAGAAGTAAAATGTTAGAAAATATGGGCTCCCAAGTCCTATTTATAAGAAGACGTTAGTTTATGCTTGGAGATGGGATCATAATTTCAATTGAAGGAAAGGAAACAACCATAGACATCATCATGCAACAATAAGAATCACCCAACAATAGAAATCGGATAAAGAAGATGAAGAAATATTACTCTTTGATTAACCGTGAGGAAAATAACTTTGATGGGAAAAACCCAAGCAATCTCAATATTGAATGGAAGAGAAATAACAAAAACTATGGTTTAAAAGTACTAAGAAGTAAAATGTTTGAAAATATGGGCTCCCCAAGTCCTATTTATAAGCCTAGAGTTATATACAAGGTGGAAGAGCTAAACAATGGAAAACAATTGTGCAAAGACATGTTCAGGAAGTCACCGTGGCGCGATCACAAGACTTCCACAAGACAAGACCACGCCGTCGCTCGCCGCGGCCCGTAAAGACGCGATCGTGCACTTTGTGCATGACCGCACCATCAATTGTTGTCTTGGTTGCTCCAAAACTTCCTCTATTTATAGGAGATGATTGATCAAGCATAGGCTCCTCTTGGGGATTGAAAATCTGAGAAAAATACAATTAAAATCAAGAATATAGTGTTAGAAATCAATCACACAATTTAAGGAAATGTGTCCATTGTCAAACGGTCATATTTTTGTTGTCAATACACGGGATGCACCGGTCATTTGAAATAAGAGAAATAAGAACACTTTGAAAAATTCAACAGCGGGCACCGGCCGACATAGGACCGGCCGACCGACCCTGTCTCAACCGGTCCCCCTAATTAAAAAGACGAAGAGATTTTGTTCTGTTTCAATGCCAAACATGCAGTACCGGCCGGTCGGCCGTGGGCACACGGCCGACGCCTGATGCACCTGGCCGACCGCCTATTTTTACTTCCGTCTTATTTTCTGTTTCTAAAAATATCTTCAGCACGGGTTGCCCTATATGGCGGCGGTAATCGACACGAGACAGTAAATGTTGTCCAATTTTGGTCAAAAATAAAACTCAAGAAATACTCCAAAATTCAAGAAAAACATTTTAAACTAATCGGGAGTATTTAGACAACATTTAGAGATTTTGTTTAGGAGTAAAAACCCATTGATATAAAATCATTAAAAGTGTTGTCCATTTTTATCAAAAATAAACTTGAGGAAATACTCGGAAAATATTAAAACCATTTTAAATCATTTAGGAGTATTTGGACAACCTTTAAAAAACATTGTTTTGGTGATAAAATAAAATCATCAAAATTAAGATAAAAACATGTATCAAACATAAAGAAGTTAGTTTATGCTTGGGGATGGGATCATAATTTCAATTGAAGGAAAGGAAACAACCATAGACATCATCATGCGACAATAAGAATCACCCAACCATAGAAATCGGATAAAGAAGATGAAGAAATATTATTTTTTGATTAACCCGAAAATAACTTTGATGGGAAGAACCCAAGCAATCTCAATATTGAATGGAAGAGAAATAACAAAAACTATGGTTTAAAAGTACTAAGAAGTAAAATGTTAGAAAATATGGGCTCCCAAGTCCTATTTATAAGAAGACGTTAGTTTATGCTTGGAGATGGGATCATAATTTCAATTGAAGGAAAGGAAACAACCATAGACATCATCATGCAACAATAAGAATCACCCAACAATAGAAATCGATAAAGAAGATGAAGAAATATTACTCTTTGATTAACCCTTAAAAATAACTTTGATGGGAAAAACCAAGCAATCTCAATATTGAATGGAAGAGAAATAACAAAAACTATGGTTTAAAAGTACTAAGAAGTAAAATGTTTGAAAATATGGGCTCCCCAAGTCCTATTTATAAGCCTGAAGAGTTATATACAAGGTGGAAGAGCTAAACAATGGAAAACAATTGTGCAAAGACATGTTCGGGAAGTCACCGTGCGCGATCGCGCACTTCGCACAAGACAAGACCACGCGTCGCCTTTGCCTACCAGACGCGATCGTGCACTTTGTGCATGACCGTGCACCATCAATTGTTGTCTTGGTTGCTCCAAAACTTCCTCTATTTATAGGAGATGATTGATCAAGCATAGGCTCCTCTTGGGGATTGAAAATCTCTTAAAAATACAATTAAAATCAAGAATATAGTCATGTTAGAAATCAATCACACAATTTAAGGAAATGTGTCCGTCAAACGGTCATATTTTTTTGTTGTCAATACAAAAGTATGCACCGGGTCGCACGTAAATAAGAGAAATAAGAACACTTTGAAAAATTCAACAGGGCGGGTTGGCCGACAAAGCCGATTTTGTCGACCCCTGCCTCAACCGGTCCCCCTAATTAAAAAGACGAAGAGATTTTGTTCTGTTTCAATGCCAAACATGCAGTACGGCCGATCACCTGGCTACTCTGGGCCGATTTTGCATGCACTGGTCGACCCGCCTATTTTTACTTCCGTCTTATTTTCTGCTTTCTAAAAACATCTTCAGTGCACGGGTTGCCCTATAGAATGCTAACCGGTCGACCACGAGACAAATGTTGTCCAATTTTTGTCAAAAATAAAACTCAAGAAATACTCCGAAAATTCAAGAAAAACATTTTAAACTAATCGGGAGTATTTAGACAACATTTAGAGATTTTGTTTAGGAGTAAAAACCCATTGATATAAAATCATTAAAAGTGTTGTCCATTTTTATCAAAAATAAACTTGAGGAAATACTCCGGAAAATATTAAAACCATTTTAAATCATTTAGGAGTATTTGGACAACCTTTAAAAAACATTGTTTTGGTGATAAAATAAAATCATCAAAATTAAGATAAAAACATGTATCAAACATAAAGAAGTTAGTTTATGCTTGGGGATGGGATCATAATTTCAATTGAAGGAAAGGAAACAACCATAGACATCATCATGCGACAATAAGAATCACCCAACCATAGAAATCGGATAAAGAAGATGAAGAAATATTATTTTTTGATTAACCCGAAAATAACTTTGATGGGAAAACCCAAGCAATCTCAATATTGAATGGAAGAGAAATAACAAAAACTATGGTTTAAAAGTACTAAGAAGTAAAATGTTTGAAAATATGGGCTCCCCAAGTCCTATTTATAAGCCTAGAGTTATATACAAGGTGGAAGAGCTAAACAATGGAAAACAATTGTGTAGTACATGTTCGGGGAAGTCACAGACGCGATCCGCGTAAGACTTCACAAGACAAGACCACGCCGTCGCTTCCGCGTACCGACGCGATCGTGCACTTTGTGCATGACCGTGCACCATCAATTGTTGTCTTGGTTGCTCCAAAACTTCCTCTATTTATAGGAGATGATTGATCAAGCATAGGCTCCTCTTGGGGATTGAAAATCTCTGAGAAAAATACAATTAAAATCAAGAATATAGTCTGTTAGAAATCAATCACACAATTTAAGGAAATGTGTCTCATTGTCAAACGGTCATATTTTTTGTCATTAATACACAGAGATGCACGGTCGCACATAAATAAGAGAAATAAGAACACTTTGAAAAATTCAACAGGCGACCGTGGCCGACATAGGCCAATTTGGTCGACCCTGCCTCAACCGGTCCCCCTAATTAAAAAGACGAAGAGATTTTGTTGTTTCAATGCCAAACATGCAGTAGTCGGCCGACCGCCACCGGGCTAATGGCCGACGCCCGGCATGCACTCTGGCCGACCGCCTATTTTTACTTCCGTCTTATTTTCTGTTTCTAAAAACATCTTCAGTCACGGGTTGCCCTATAGAGGGCGGCCGGTCGACCACGAGACAGTAAATGTTGTCCAATTTTTGTCAAAAATAAAACTCAAGAAATACTCCGAAAATTCAAGTAAAAACATTTTAAACTAATCGGGAGTATTTAGACAACATTTAGAGATTTTGTTTAGGAGTAAAAACCCATTGATATAAAAATCATTAAAAGTGTTGTCCATTTTTATCAAAAATAAACTTGAGGAAATACTCCGGAAAATATTAAAACCATTTTAAATCATTTAGGAGTATTTGGACAACCTTTAAAAAACATTGTTTTGGTGATAAAATAAAATCATCAAAATTAAGATAAAAACATGTATCAAACATAAAGAAGTTAGTTTATACTTGGGGATGGGATCATAATTTCAATTGAAGGAAAGGAAACAACCATAGACATCATCATGCGACAATAAGAATCACCCAACCATAGAAATCGATAAAGAAGATGAAGAAATATTATTCTTTGATTAACCCGTAAAATAACTTTGATGGGAAGAACCCAAGCAATCTCAATATTGAATGGAAGAGAAATAACAAAAACTATGGTTTAAAAGTACTAAGAAGTAAAATGTTAGAAAATATGGGCTCCCCAAGTCCTATTTATAAGAAGACGTTAGTTTATGCTTGGAGATGGGATCATAATTTCAATTGAAGGAAAGGAAACAACCATAGACATCATCATGCAACAATAAGAATCACCCAACAATAGAAATCGATAAAGAAGATGAAGAAATATTACTCTTTGATTAACCTTAGAAAATAACTTTGATGGGAAAACCCAACCAATCTCAATATTGAATGGAAGAGAAATAACAAAAACTATGGTTTAAAAGTACTAAGAAGTAAAATGTTTGAAAATATGGGCTCCCCAAGTCCTATTTATAAGCCTAGAGTTATATACAAGGTGGAAGAGCTAAACAATGGAAAACAATTGTGCAAAGTACATGTTCAGAAGTCACGTGCGCGGCGCGATCACAAGACTTAGCGCCACAAGACAAGACCACGCCGCCGCCGCCACCAGACGCGATCGTGCACTTTGTGCATGACCGTGCACCATCAATTGTTGTCTTGGTTGCTCCAAAATTTCCTCTATTTATAGGAGATGATTGATCAAGCATAGGCTCCTCTTGGGGATTGAAAATCTACTGAGAAAAATACAATTAAAATCAAGAATATAGTCTGTTAGAAATCAATCACACAATTTAAGGAAATGTGTCATTGTCAAACGGTCATATTTTTGTTGTCAATACAGGCTGTATGCACGGTCGCATTTAAATAAGAGAAATAAGAACACTTTGAAAAATTCAACAGGCGATGCCGGCCGACATAGCCGGCAGTGGCCGACCTGCCTCAACCGGTCCCCCTAATTAAAAAGACGAAGAGATTTTGTTCTGTTTCAATGCCAAACATGCAGTAGTCGGCCGGTCGGCTTGGCTCGGCCGACGCCTGAGCGCACGGCCGTCGACCGCCTATTTTTACTTCCGTCTTATTTTTCTGTTTCTAAAAACATCTTCAGTGCACGGGTTGCCCTATAGGGCACCTGGCCACCACGAGACAGTAAATGTTGTCCAATTTTTGTCAAAAATAAAACTCAAGAAATACTCCAAAATTCAAGTAAAAACATTTTAAACTAATCGGGAGTATTTAGACAACATTTAGAGATTTTGTTTAGGAGTAAAAACCCATTGATATAAAATCATTAAAAGTGTTGTCCATTTTTATCAAAAATAAACTTGAGGAAATACTCCGGAAAATATTAAAACCATTTAAAATCATTTAGGAGTATTTGGACAACCTTTAAAAAACATTGTTTTGGTGATAAAATAAAATCATCAAAATTAAGATAAAAACATGTATCAAACATAAAGAAGTTAGTTTATGCTTGGGGATGGGATCATAATTTCAATTGAAGGAAAGGAAACAACCATAGACATCATCATGCGACAATAAGAATCACCCAACCATAGAAATCGGATAAAGAAGATGAAGAAATATTATTTTTGATTAACCCGTAAAATAACTTTGATGGGAAGAACCCAAGCAATTTCAATATTGAATGGAAGAGAAATAACAAAAACTATGGTTTAAAAGTACTAAGAAGTAAAATGTTAGAAAATATGGGCTCCCCAAGTCCTATTTATAAGAAGAAGTTAGTTTATGCTTGGGGATGGGATCATAATTTCAATTGAAGGAAAGGAAACAACCATAGACATCATCATGCGACAATAAGAATCACCCAACAATAGAAATCAGATAAAGAAGATGAAGAAATATTACTCTTTGATTAACCCAGAAAATAACTTTGATGGGAAAAACCCAAGCAATCTCAATATTGAATGGAAGAGAAATAACAAAAACTATGGTTTAAAAGTACTAAGAAGTAAAATGTTTGAAAATATGGGCTCCCAAGTCCTATTTATAAGCCTAGAGTTATATACAAGGTGGAAGAGCTAAAAAATGGAAAACAATTGTGCAGTACATGTTCAGGAAGTCATCGTGCGCGATCACAAGACTTCACAAGACAAGACCACCCACGCTCTCGCCACCGACGCGATCGTGCACTTTGTGCATGACCGTGCACCATCAATTGTTGTCTTGGTTGCTCCAAAACTTCCTCTATTTATAGGAGATGATTGATCAAGCATAGGCTCCTCTTGGGGATTGAAAATCTACGAAAAATACAATTAAAATCAAGAATATAGTGTTAGAAATCAATCACACAATTTAAGGAAATGTGTCTCTTTGTCAAACGGTCATATTTTTGTCATTAATACAGGCGATGCACGGTCGTCGCACATAAATAAGAGAAATAAGAACACTTTGAAAAATTCAACAGGCGCACTTGGCCGACATAGGCTTCGACCGGTCGACCCCTGCCTCAACCGGTCCCCCCTAATTAAAAAGACGAAGAGATTTTGTTCGCTTTTTCAATGCCAAACATGCAGTACCGGTCGACCATTGGGCACTGGCCGACGCGCCTTGATGCACGGCCGACCGCCTATTTTTACTTCCGTCTTATTTTCTCGTTTCTAAAAACATCTTGATGCACGGGTTGCCCTATGGGCGGACCGGTCGACCACGAGACAGTAAATGTTGTCCAATTTTTGTCAAAAATAAAACTCAAGAAATACTCCGAAAATTCAAGAAAAACATTTTAAACTAATCGGGAGTATTTAGACAACATTTAGAGATTTTGTTTAGGAGTAAAAACCCATTGATATAAAATCATTAAAAGTGTTGTCCATTTTTATCAAAAATAAACTTGAGGAAATACTCGGAAAATATTAAAACCATTTTAAATCATTTAGGAGTATTTGGACAACCTTTAAAAACATTGTTTTGGTGATAAAATAAAATCATCAAAATTAAGATAAAAACATGTATCAAACATAAAGAAGTTAGTTTATGCTTGGGGATGGGATCATAATTTCAATTGAAGGAAAGGAAACAACCATAGACATCATCATGCGACAATAAGAATCACCCAACCATAGAAATCGGATAAAGAAGATGAAGAAATATTATTCTTTGATTAACCGTAAAATAACTTTGATGGGGAAGAACCAAGCAATCTCAATATTGAATGGAAGAGAAATAACAAAAACTATGGTTTAAAAGTACTAAGAAGTAAAATGTTAGAAAATATGGGCTCCCAAGTCCTATTTATAAGAAGACGTTAGTTTATGCTTGGAGATGGGATCATAATTTCAATTGAAGGAAAGGAAACAACCATAGACATCATCATGCAACAATAAGAATCACCCAACAATAGAAATCGATAAAGAAGATGAAGAAATATTACTCTTTGATTAACCTTAAAATAACTTTGATGGGAAAACCCAACCAATCTCAATATTGAATGGAAGAGAAATAACAAAACTATGGTTTAAAAGTACTAAGAAGTAAAATGTTTGAAAATATGGGCTCCCAAGTCCTATTTATAAGCCTAGAGTTATATACAAGGTGGAAGAGCTAAACAATGGAAAACAATTGTGCAAGACATGTTCGGAAGTCACCGTCTTGCGCGATCACAAGACTTCCACAAGACAAGACCACGCCGCTTTGCCACTGACGCGATCGTGCACTTTGTGCATGACCGTGCACCATCAATTGTTGTCTTGGTTGCTCCAAAACTTCCTCTATTTATAGGAGATGATTGATCAAGCATAGGCTCCTCTTGGGGATTGAAAATCTACTGAGAAAAATACAATTAAAATCAAGAATATAGTGTTAGAAATCAATCACACAATTTAAGGAAATGTGTCCATTGTCAAACGGTCATATTTTTTTGTCATTAATACATACAGGCGACCGTCGCATACATAAATAAGAGAAATAAGAACACTTTGAAAAATTCAACAGGCGACCGGCCGACATAGGCTTCGTGGCCGACCTGCCTCAACCGGTCCCCCTAATTAAAAAGACGAAGAGATTTTGTTCTGCTTTCAATGCCAAACATGCAGGTCGGTCGATCGCCGGGCTACACGGCCGACGCCTGATGCACCGGGTCGACCGCCTATTTTTACTTCCGTCTTATTTTCTGTTTCTAAAAACATCTTCAGTACGGGTTGCCCTATAGGGCGACCGGTCGACCACGACCAGACGTAAATGTTGTCCAATTTTTGTCAAAAATAAAACTCAAGAAATACTCCGAAAATTCAAGAAAAACATTTTAAACTAATCGGGAGTATTTAGACAACATTTAGAGATTTTGTTTAGGAGTAAAAACCCATTGATATAAAATCATTAAAAGTGTTGTCCATTTTTATCAAAAATAAACTTGAGGAAATACTCCGGAAAATATTAAAACCATTTTAAATCATTTAGGAGTATTTGGACAACCTTTAAAAACATTGTTTTGGTGATAAAATAAAATCATCAAAATTAAGATAAAAACATGTATCAAACATAAAGAAGTTAGTTTATGCTTGGGGATGGGATCATAATTTCAATTGAAGGAAAGGAAACAACCATAGATATCATCATGCGACAATAAGAATCACCCAACCATAGAAATCGAGATAAAGAAGATGAAGAAATATTACTCTTTGATTAACCCAGAAAATAACTGATGGGAAGAACCCAAGCAATCTCAATATTGAATGGAAGAGAAATAACAAAAACTATGGTTTAAAAGTACTAAGAAGTAAAATGTTAGAAAATATGGGCTCCCAAGTCCTATTTATAAGAAGACGTTAGTTTATGCTTGGAGATGGGATCATAATTTCAATTGAAGGAAAGGAAACAACCATAGACATCATCATGCAACAATAAGAATCACCCAACAATAGAAATCGATAAAGAAGATGAAGAAATATTACTCTTTGATTAACCTGAAAATAACTTTGATGGGAAAAACCCAACCAATCTCAATATTGAATGGAAGAGAAATAACAAAAACTATGGTTTAAAAGTACTAAGAAGTAAAATGTTTGAAAATATGGGCTCCCAAGTCCTATTTATAAGCCTAGAGTTATATACAAGGTGGAAGAGCTAAACAATGGAAAACAATTGTGCAAGACATGTTCAGAAGTCACCGTGCGCGATCACAAGACTTCCACGACAAGACCACGCCGCCGCCGCAAACACCAGACGCGATCGTGCACTTTGTGCATGACCGTGCACCATCAATTGTTGTCTTGGTTGCTCCAAAACTTCCTCTATTTATAGGAGATGATTGATCAAGCATAGGCTCCTCTTGGGGATTGAAAATCTACAGAAAAAATACAATTAAAATCAAGAATATAGTTAGAAATCAATCACACAATTTAAGGAAATGTGTCTGTGTCAAACGGTCATATTTTTTGTCATCAATACACAGATGACCGGCCGCATTTAAAATAAGAGAAATAAGAACACTTTGAAAAATTCAACAGGCGATTTGGCCGACATAGCCAACGGCCGACCCTGCCTCAACCGGCCCCCCTAATTAAAAAGACGAAGAGATTTTGTTCTGCTTTCAATGCCAAACATGCAGTGTCGGCCGATCGACCGGGCTAATGGCCGACGCCTGCAGATGCCTGGCCGACCCGCCTATTTTTACTTCCGTCTTATTTTCTGTTTCTAAAAACATCTTCAGTACGGGTTGCCCTATAGGGGGACCGGTGGCCGACCACGAGACGTAAATGTTGTCCAATTTTTGTCAAAAATAAAACTCAAGAAATACTCCAAAATTCAAGAAAAACATTTTAAACTAATCGGAGTATTTAGACAACATTTAGAGATTTTGTTTAGGAGTAAAAACCCATTGATATAAAATCATTAAAAGTGTTGTCCATTTTTATCAAAAATAAACTTGAGGAAATACTCCGTAAAAATATTAAAACCATTTTAAATCATTTAGGAGTATTTGGACAACCTTTAAAAAACATTGTTTTGGTGATAAAATAAAATCATCAAAATTAAGATAAAAACATGTATCAAACATAAAGAAGTTAGTTTATACTTGGGGATGGGATCATAATTTCAATTGAAGGAAAGGAAACAACCATAGACATCATCATGCGACAATAAGAATCACCCAACCATAGAAATCGATAAAGAAGATGAAGAAATATTATTCTTTGATTAACCTTAAAATAACTTTGATGGGAAGAACCCAAGCAATCTCAATATTGAATGGAAGAGAAATAACAAAAACTATGGTTTAAAAGTACTAAGAAGTAAAATGTTAGAAAATATGGGCTCCCAAGTCCTATTTATAAGAAGACGTTAGTTTATGCTTGGAGATGGGATCATAATTTCAATTGAAGGAAAGGAAACAACCATAGACATCATCATGCAACAATAAGAATCACCCAACAATAGAAATCGATAAAGAAGATGAATAAATATTACTCTTTGATTAACCTTAAAATAACTTTGATGGGAAAACCCAAGCAATCTCAATATTGAATGGAAGAGAAATAACAAAAACTATGGTTTAAAAGTACTAAGAAGTAAAATGTTTGAAAATATGGGCTCCCAAGTCCTATTTATAAGCCAGAGTTATATACAAGGTGGAAGTGCTAAACAATGGAAAACAATTGTGCAAGACATGTTCAGAAGTCACCGTCTTGCGCGATCACAAGACTTCCACAAGACAAGACCACGCCGCCGCCGCACCAGACGCGATCGTGCACTTTGTGCATGACGTGCACCATCAATTATTGTCTTGGTTGCTCCAAAACTTCCTCTATTTATAGGAGATGATTGATCAAGCAGGCTCTCTTGGGGATTGAAAATCTGAGAAAAATACAATTAAAATCAAGAATATAGTTAGAAATCAATCACACAATTTAAGGAAATGTGTCTCATTTGTCAAACGGTCATATTTTTGTCATCAATACACAGGCGGCACGGTCGCACATAAATAAGAGAAATAAGAACACTTTGAAAAATTCAACAGGGACCGGCCGACATAAAGCCGGGTCGGCCGACTGCCTCAACCGGTCCCCCTAATTAAAAAGACGAAGAGATTTTGTTCTGTTTCAATGCCAAACATGCAGGTAGTCTACGGCCGACTGGGCTCGGCCGACGCCCAGCGGCGACGGCCGACCGCCTATTTTTACTTCCGTCTTATTTTCTGTTTCTAAAAACATCTTGGTGCACGGGTTGCCCTATAGGCGCACCGGTCGACCACGATGCAGAGAAATGTTGTCCAATTTTTGTCAAAAATAAAACTCAAGAAATACTCCGAAAATTCAAGAAAAACATTTTAAACTAATCGGGAGTATTTAGACAACATTTAGAGATTTTGTTTAGGAGTAAAAACCCATTGATATAAAATCATTAAAAGTGTTGTCCATTTTTATCCAAAATAAACTTGAGGAAATACTCGAGAAAATATTAAAACCATTTTAAATCATTTAGGAGTATTTGGACAACCTTTAAAAAACATTGTTTTGGTGATAAAATAAAATCATCAAAATTAAGATAAAAACATGTATCAAACATAAAGAAGTTAGTTTATACTTGGGGATGGGATCATAATTTCAATTGAAGGAAAGGAAACAACCATAGACATCATCATGCGACAATAAGAATCACCCAACAATAGAAATCAGATAAAGAAGATGAAGAAATATTACTCTTTGATTAACCCAGAAAATAACTGATGGGAAGAACCCAAGCAATCTCAATATTGAATGGAAGAGAAATAACAAAAACTATGGTTTAAAAGTACTAAGAAGTAAAATGTTAGAAAATATGGGCTCCCCAAGTCCTATTTATAAGAAGAAGTTAGTTTATGCTTGGGGATGGGATCATAATTTCAATTGAAGGAAAGGAAACAACCATAGACATCATCATGCAACAATAAGAATCACCCAACAATAGAAATCAGATAAAGAAGATGAAGAAATATTACTCTTTGATTAACCTTAGAAAATAACTTTGATGGGAAAAACCCAAGCAATCTCAATATTGAATGGAAGAGAAATAACAAAAACTATGGTTTAAAAGTACTAAGAAGTAAAATGTTTGAAAATATGGGCTCCCAAGTCCTATTTATAAGCCTAGAGTTATATACAAGGTGGAAGTGCTAAACAATGGAAAACAATTGTGCAAAGACATGTTCAGAAGTCACTCGTGCGCGACCGCGCACTTCCACAAGACAAGACCATCACCGTCTTGCCGGTAACCAGACGCGATCGTGCACTTTGTGCATGACCGTGCACCATCAATTATTGTCTTGGTTGCTCCAAAACTTCCTCTATTTATAGGAGATGATTGATCAAGCATAGGCTCCTCTTGGGGATTGAAAATCTCTGTAAAAATACAATTAAAATCAAGAATATAGCTGTTAGAAATCAATCACACAATTTAAGGAAATGTGTCTATTTTGTCAAACGGTCATATTTTTTTTGTCATTAATACACAATGACCGGTCGCACATAAATAAGAGAAATAAGAACACTTTGAAAAATTCAACAGTAATTTGGCCGACATAGGCTTCGACCGGTCGACCCCTGTCTCAACCTGGTCCCCCTAATTAAAAAGACGAAGAGATTTTGTTCTGTTTCAATGCCAAACATGCAGTGTCGGCCGCTGGCTACCGGTCGACCGGGTCGACCTGCCTATTTTTACTTCCGTCTTATTTTTGTTTCTAAAAACATCTTCAGTACGGGTTGCCTATAGGGCACCTGGTCGACCACGAGAGAGTAAATGTTGTCCAATTTTTGTCAAAAATAAAACTCAAGAAATACTCCAAAATTCAAGAAAAACATTTTAAACTAATCGGGAGTATTTAGACAACATTTAGAGATTTTGTTTAGGAGTAAAAACCCATTGATATAAAATCATTAAAAGTGTTGTCCATTTTTATCAAAAATAAACTTGAGGAAATACTCCGAAAATATTAAAACCATTTTAAATCATTTAGGAGTATTTGGACAACCTTTAAAAACATTGTTTTGGTGATAAAATAAAATCATCAAAATTAAGATAAAAACATGTATCAAACATAAAGAAGTTAGTTTATACTTGGGGATGGGATCATAATTTCAATTGAAGGAAAGGAAACAACCATAGACATCATCATGCGACAATAAGAATCACCCAACCATAGAAATCAGATAAAGAAGATGAAGAAATATTATTCTTTGATTAACCTGTAAAATAACTTTGATGGGAAGAACCCAAGCAATCTCAATATTGAATGGAAGAGAAATAACAAAAACTATGGTTTAAAAGTACTAAGAAGTAAAATGTTAGAAAATATGGGCTCCCCAAGTCCTATTTATAAGAAGACGTTAGTTTATGCTTGGAGATGGGATCATAATTTCAATTGAAGGAAAGGAAACAACCATAGACATCATCATGCAACAATAAGAATCACCCAACAATAGAAATCGGATAAAGAAGATGAATAAATATTACTCTTTGATTAACCTTAAAATAACTTTGATGGGAAAAACCCAAGCAATCTCAATATTGAATGGAAGAGAAATAACAAAAACTATGGTTTAAAAGTACTAAGAAGTAAAATGTTTGAAAATATGGGCTCCCAAGTCCTATTTATAAGCCTAGAGTTATATACAAGGTGGAAGAGCTAAACAATGGAAAACAATTGTGTAGTACATGTTCGTGAAGTCACCGTGAGCGATCGCGACTCACAAGACAAGACCACGCCGCTGCCGCCACCGTGACGCGATCGTGCACTTTGTGCATGACCGTGCACCATCAATTGTTGTCTTGGTTGCTCCAAAACTTCCTCTATTTATAGGAGATGATTGATCAAGCATAGGCTCCTCTTGGGGATTGAAAATCTACAGAAAAATACAATTAAAATCAAGAATATAGTTGTTAGAAATCAATCACACAATTTAAGGAAATGTGTCATTGTCAAACGGTCATATTTTTGTGTCAATACGGGCGACCGTCGCATACATAAATAAGAGAAATAAGAACACTTTGAAAAATTCAACAGGCGACCGGCCGACATAGGCTTCGACCGGCCGACTGTCTCAACCGGTCCCCCTAATTAAAAAGACGAAGAGATTTTGTTCTGTTTCAATGCCAAACATGCAGTGCGGTGGCCGATCATTTACATTTGGCCGACGGCCGACTGTCGACGCTTGACGCGGCACGGCCGACCTGCCTATTTTTTACTGTCTTATTTTTCTGCTTTAAAAACATCTTGGTGCACGGGTTGCCCTATAGGGCGACCAGTCGACCACGAGACAGAAATGTTGTCCAATTTTGTCAAAAATAAAACTCAAGAAATACTCCGAAAATTCAAGTAAAAACATTTTAAACTAATCGGGAGTATTTAGACAACATTTAGAGATTTTGTTTAGGAGTAAAAACCCATTGATATAAAATCATTAAAAGTGTTGTCCATTTTTATCAAAAATAAACTTGAGGAAATACTCCGGAAAATATTAAAATCATTTAGGAGTATTTGGACAACCTTTAAAAAACATTGTTTTGGTGATAAAATAAAATCATCAAAATTAAGATAAAAACATGTATCAAACAATCTCCCTTTTTGATGATTACAAACCAAAACAATTTAAACAAAAACTAAGAGAGCAATTTTAGAAATGATTTTCCCGGTAAAAACATTTGACCGTTTGGAAGCAACCAAAATTTCCAAAAATATTAAAGCAACCAAGTAGGGAGTAAATATTTTCCAATAATAAGCACAAGCTCCCCTATCAACAAGCATATCAAGAATAATGTAAAAGCAATTTTCCATAAGCTAAAAGCTTTAGCTTTTACAATTTGTTTAAGAGCTTATAAGCTCCCTCCTGTCACAAAACATCATTAGACAATTATATAAAGTCCATCAAGCAATAATTGGACTAAGAACAAATCACAACTTATGGCTTTTATGAGCCATAGCTTATAGCTTTTATGACAAGCTTTTATTAGCTTCTTTGAGCTAATGAGCCAATATCCTGTTTTCTCCCCTTTGGAATCATCAAAAAGAATGTTAGGATGGTGAAAACACCATACAATAATATCAAAGCGCGCAAAGGGACGGTTTAATAACCGTTGAGCAATTAAAGCATAATAATCCAAGGAAAACGGGAGAATTGAAACAAAGAGATCCATAAGCTCATTAGTAAGCTAAAAACATGATTTCAAAAAGATTTTAAGACATTTTGAGGTAAGAGAATCATGTAGAAGTTGAAAGTTTCATTGCGACATTTCATCGAACACCTCGTGTGCGTGACAAATAAAAGAGGTTGCATGTAGTCCTAGTAAAGGTTTCAAGCCAAAAATTTTCATAACATCAATCAATCCTTATTCCAAAGATCAAAAAGATCATATGCAACATATGCAACATTTGTTCATCAAATAAGAAGCTCAATCAAAGAGATTCTCAAGGGTTCAAGCCAATTGAGATAAGCTAAGAATGATCAAGGCATTACAAATGCCAAAAATTAGAACATCTATCAAGTAATAGGTCATGCCTTACACAATACATGTATCAAATGTCCCAACATATCCATCTAAGCATAAAGATCAAAGCATTAAGAGAAGCACTTTTACCATCAAGTACTTCATACCAATATTCAAACCATGCCATATAAGAGTATTTTTACCATCAAATACTCCATCAAAATAATGATCATCCACAAGTCATTATCAACTTGCAATTTTAACCCTTTTAAGAGAACAAGCAAATATCATTAGTACAAAATAGTTTTACAAAGGTTCAAGAAAATACAAAGCATCAATAATGAAAATGCTAGAAAGTAGAGGAATGGAGGGACATCAATCTTCGTCCGAAGAGAAGCAAGTTCCGGAATGAGATCTTTGATAAATTTCTTCAATTTGCCGATTGACTTTTGCATTTTGGAGGTCTTTTGCTCCAAATCCGCATACCTCGTCTCATGAAAAGCCCCGATCTCATCAAATTCGGCTTGAGTATACCTCCTAGGCGGTTGAGCACCGATATTACCCCCGGATTGCTCGGTTCTCCCTCTTCCGCCAATCTTGCGGCCTCGGCGTCATCAAAGTAGTCATTAGGATTGGGGATTCTTGACCTCTTCCTCTAGCCATTTTGGTTGGTCGGATGTCCATATTCTTGCGCAAGATCGTGACCATTTGGGAGATGTTATCAATGTCAAAGTCATTTTGAAATACTTTCGAGTTACACTCCGACGAAGGTAGTCCCGATTGAATAAGAAGTTTACAAATCCAATTTCCGTAACCAACTTCTTATTACCTTGAGTGATGGACTCGATTAGACATTGAATAAGTATGGCACCAAAGTTAAGTGGTTCCTCCTAGCAATCTTATAAGTCAAAAAGTAATCCATGTTGCTAGGCATCTTTCCCGACTTACCACAAATGCAATATGAGACAATGACCGACAAAATACGATGCTCAAGTGTCATTGCCAACAAAGAATACTTTGGCCATACTCCCAAACACGTCTTTACTTCTTTCATTGACACCCCCAACATTTCATCATTCCAAGTCCTACAAGAGAAATAATCCCAACCACCTTCTCTAACACGTAAAAAGCCGGCAAATATCATTGGGAGTCCATCTAAAATGACGACCCTTTACAAGCGAATTAATGGCAATCGGCTTTCTTTCATTATCATATTGCACCCACATATTAGCATAAAAATGTTGGATAA
Source organism: Rehmannia glutinosa (assembly GCA_016081115.2). Taxonomy (NCBI): domain Eukaryota; kingdom Viridiplantae; phylum Streptophyta; class Magnoliopsida; order Lamiales; family Orobanchaceae; genus Rehmannia; species Rehmannia glutinosa. The sequence goes on from CM071926.1 coordinate 145,844,851, forward strand.
TATCATCATCATACAAAACATAAGCATGCTCCCATAGATACATCCAACCTTGCTCCTCAAAAAAATCCTCTAATAGTAGGATACTCATTTGTAAATGAACTAAAACGACACATTTTAGTCCGAGCAATAGATTTTCCTCCCATTCCCGAATCTTCATAATACCATTCTGCATACTTATTGATGAAATTAAGAACATTGTGGGAATTAGGAGCTTGAGTAACAAAAGATTTTTACCTTTCGCCCAACGGCAATTTTGGAGCGAAATTGTTCGCGTAGCTCGGTAATTTGGGCCCGAGAGAGAATGGGATTTTGAACATCATCACCTTCTTGAGCCACATTTCTTTGAGCGGCTCGAATATCCCTTTGTTCGGCTTCCTCTTGCCGATTTTTGACGAACCCTCTCCGCCTTCTACGCTTGGAGATGGGATTTCGACCGTGGAATTCTTTGGGGGAGCCATATATGTAAGATTCTTGTGAAAATAAGAAGATTAGCAACAAGAATCGTGAAAAATGATGAAGAATTGAAGATTTTGAGGGAAGGGGATGAATATACTGCTATAAGGGTTTGGGATAATTCTTTCGTCTGTTGAGAATCAAGATTTAATCGATTATATGTGTAAAATAGGCCTGGACGACCGGTCGAGGTAGGGGCGATCGGCGTCGACGTGCGGGCGCACGGTCGCCCGCTTTGACCATCCCAAGTAATTTTTTTCTATTCCCGCAGTTTTCCAAAAATCGATTTTTCACCCCGAAAGTTTTAAAACTTTGCAAAAGATAATCTTGGACCATATCCAACAAAATTAGTTTTTGGGAAAACATATATTCGAGAAAATCGAGACTTAACAAGTAGTGCCTTTTTTTTTTAAAGAGAATATTTGCAAAATCATATAGGGGCACTTAAGGGGTAAAAATGAAATATCTTGAAAGATATGTGTATAAGCATAATATCGAGTTCTAAGAAAAATACGAGTGAACGTGACCTCGATAGTTTAAGAAACTTGATGATGTAATAGCCAATGAATTATGAAATGTGTATCCTACACAATTCTTAGACAAAGTTTGCATAGAAAATGCAAGTGTAGGCAAGTAATAGGAGATATCAAAAAGACCTTATGCTATAAGATTATATAAGAAATAATAAGCCACATAAGTCTAATTAAATGCTCAAAAGATTTTAGAAAATCAGGCAATGTCTTCTTTTTTAAAAAATTTTGAAACTCACAAATATATTAAAGACCTAAATTAGAAAATAATTGCATGAAAACTTATTTTGCAATAAAGACATAAATAAAAACATGCATATAATTAAGATAAAATGCATATATAAATGGAGAGATACGGTTGACCAACTATGCCGCGTTTCCATGGGTTGTGTCTTTCCCATTGTTGATGATATCTTCCTATTGAGAAGTCACTTTGTTGATGATGACTTCTTTGATTACTACATTTCCAAGGTTTGTTACTTTCCCTTTGTTGATAGTCTCTTCTTCTTTTGAAAATCATCTTGTTGATGATGTCTTTGCCATTTCCAAGGATTATGTTCTTCCCAATTTTGATTATATCCTCTTCTTGAAATTGGCTTTGTTGAGAATAGTTTCTCCTTCTTTGATCAAATGAAACGGTCATTTGATGTCTTCTTAGTGGTATGAATTTTCTTCGATCATCATTTCGTCGGGTACCTAATATGACATTAATTTGTGGTACCCTCATGTGTTTGGGTCCTTTGGGATTAGTTTTGAGACTTTTAGGTCTCCAATGATAATTAGAGCTATTTCTAGCTCGACAAAAATTAGCCGTATGACCCTTTTTACCATAATAGAAACATGTGATAATTCTAGGAGCATAATGACCAACATGCTTAGAGACTTGATTCTTTTTCATGTGATTGACATCCTTAGGCTTATGATCAAGTTCTAGTTTGAATTATTCACCACAACATAAATGATATTAGGTAACACTCAAAAAATGTTACCTAATGACCATAAAATGTTACTATAGACAATATGTAGCACTTTTATGGCGCTGCACTTGCCCGTGCTACCTATAGTCTAAGGTATCACTTTTATTAGCTTTTAGTAACACTTTTTCTAAGTGTTACATTAAGTTTTCTATTGGTAACACTTCGAATCAATATTTCTAAAGTGTTACATATGAATCTTATGTAACACTTTTTTGTAACACTTTTTATATTTGTAACACTTTAAACAAAAAAACTTCTAAAGTGTTACATATGAATCTTATGTAACACTTTTTTTGTAGCACTTCGTAGAAATACTATTTTTTGCCACCAAGTAGATTCGAACCAACGACTTGTTATGTATGAAAGTGGCAATTTGCCACTAAGCTAAGTTGATTCTCATTACAACTTTTGTTTTATTTTATATATACATATACACACACACACACATATATATATTATATGTATATATAATATATTTTATAATATATGTATTAAATTATATTATACAGTGTATATATCAAATTTTATATTATATAGTACATAGTTTGAAAATCATATTATATTATATATTAAAGGACACAACAAATTAAAAATATAAAAATATATAAAATAAATTTATCGACCTGATAAATATTCAATCAGTAAAAATAAAAATATATAAAAATATAAAATTAATTTACCGACACATAAAAAAGTCCTAAAAAAGAAACAAATTAAATAATAAAGAAAATAACGAAAAATAATTTACCGATGGAAAAATTCCTAAGTAATTATCGACAACATCAATTTTCATTGGTAATTTTTTTAAAAAGTAAAAGAAATAAAAAAGGTTAACGATGAAATTGGTCTCCATTAGTAAAAATTAAAAAATAAATAAATAATAATAATAAAATATATACATGCGCATTTTCCGTCGGTATTAAGACAAAATTAATTACCTTCGTAGAAAATAAAAAAAATAAAACAAAACTAAAATACTTTGTAAAAATAAAATAAAAATTCAGTTATAAAAAAAACAGAGTACATGATGTCTACAATTTTTAGGTTTGGTGACATCAATTAATTAAATAAATCTTTGACATGATTTAATGATAGTTATATAATTTTGTGTTACTAAAATATAGCTTAAAAAAGTGTTACAATCAATAAAATATAGTGTTGCCAAAAGTGCTTCTTAAATAAAGTGATATCTATTTGCGTTACAAAAGAAATAACAAAAAAAAGGTGATACTTAAAAAATGTTACTTATATAAAAGTGTTACATATAAGCGTTACATATTGATAAAAGTGTTACCTATTTGCGTTACAAAAGAAATAATAAAAAAGTGATACTTAAAAAGTGTTACTTATATAAAAGCGTTACATATTGATAAAGTGCTACAAAAGTGTTACATAAATATTGTAATGTAAAAAGTGTTACAAACATGTGTTACATATGTACCTTATGTAAAAAGTGCTACAAAATTTGTGTTACCTAATGTCATTTATGTTGTAGTGATTACAACAATCAACAATCTTAGTCATCTTATCCAGACTCAAGTTGGATTTAGATAAATCATTTTTCAAGCAATTTATATCCTCAACAATAGTACTATTTTCTTTTTCAAGGTTTCTAACCTTGTCAAGTGTGGTGGTGTGAGCACATGATAGTGATTCATAAGTAAAGTAAGTAAACTATCCTTATCATTTTTCAAAATATTGAATTCCTTTTTCAAATTTTTGTATTTAACAAGTAAGCTTTGGAATTCATTTTGAAGTTCATCATAATCATTTTGCAAATCACTATAATCATTTTGAATAGCAATATCATATGAAGTAGAGGGTTTAAAACATACCTCATTTTCTTCTTTGATGCCCATTAAACAATATTCAACTTCTTCATAGTTGAAAGTTGTAGGAGGCTTGTTCCTTAGATTTGAGCTTGTATGACCTTGAGAAGTAGATGCTTTTGTTTGACTCTATCATTTGCAAATACTCCATAGATGGCTTCTAATTTTTGCCATACTTATGTGCCGACTTTATTCCTACAATATGTTCATATTCAGATTAGTAAATGAACAATACAAAATATTTAAAGCCTTACCGTTTAAGGAGATGATTTTCTTTTCTTCATCATTGAGCTTTTTGAAGCCTTTTGAGGTGTGTGGTGTATCTTTCATCGGAATGGATTCTCCGTTCATGACGGTGTTCCAAATGTCGAACCCGCAACCTTGTAAGTAGCATTCCATTCTTTTTCCAAAAAATAAAATTTTTGGAGTCAAATAGAGGTGGCTTGGTGGTGGAGGTGCGGATGGATGAGCTTCTGTCAGAATCGACGATCGTTTCTCTTCACTCGCGATGTGAAACGAGCTGGCCAAAGAGTTTGGCTCGATACCACTTGTAAGTCCAAGCGGCTACGATAATCTAGAGGGGGTGAATAGATTATCTCCATCTTTCGATTTCGCCTCTCTTTTTTAATCGAATGCTCAAACACAATGATAAAGGTGCGGAATGTAAACAACACACGTTGACTTAAAGAGGTTCAACCCACCTAGGGCCTAATCCTCTACCACCCCAAAGATATCAGGGATGGATTTCAAAAAGAAATTTTTTTATTAATTACCAAAATTAATACAAATTCAACTTACAACACCTTGAAGAGCACCACACTCTTCTTCAACACCACCTTTGGAGATTACCACAATCTCCCTTTGAAGATTATCACAATCTTCCTTCAACGGCACCTTGTGAAGATTACCACAATCTTCAACCTTGAAGAATACCAAATTCTTCAACACCTCAATAAGAAGATCACCACAATCTTCTTCACCTATCACCTAGATCATCCAAGTGTGTTCTTACCACAAGAACACTCACAAGGATATCTTGTGTTTGAATGATAACCAAAAATCAAGATTACAACTCAATAATGAATAATACAATTTTGAGTGCAAGGTGTAATCAAGAATAGCCTAGACCTCAAGGATGTGAAAGTGATAAGCTAGGCAAATTTACAACAAGAATAATAACAATGAAAGACCAAGTATTTGCTTGAAGTGTATCTTGTTGTGTTGTATCTCAATTGTTGTCTTGGTTGCTCCAAAACTTCCTCTATTTATAGGAGATGATTGATCAAGCATAGGCTCCTCTTGGGGATTGAAAATCTACAGAAAAATACAATTAAAATCAAGAATATAGCTGTTAGAAATCAATCACACAATTTAAGGAAATGTGTCTCATTGTCTGTTAGGAATTTTATTGTTTAGATTTTGATGAATGCCATGTAAAACTTAGAATAGAAAGTTGGCTCCCCAATTCTTGCTTTGAAATGTATTGTAACAATTAGAGCTGGCCAAGTTGAGTTAAGTCGCCTACGCTCCAACTTGCAAGAAGACAACTGAAAGGCTTGAAGAAAAACTCACGTGAGACAGTGAGTACAACAAAGAAGAGCAGACAGAACTCGATCGAAGAAGCGGTGAGATGCATTGAGTGGAACATCGATCAAGTCAACTCAAGAGAAGCAAGTCTCGAGTCAAGTGATGGAAGAGTCATCCAATGATTGAAGTCGACTCTAAGTCACCTGGGGGAAAGCAAGGAAATGTAGTCAAGTCGAGATAATCAGAAAAGAACCGTTGTACGAGTAAATCAAGAGATTTACTTAAACAAGTAATATCTCCATACTACCTTTCTTGGAGTGCTCACCCCGTAAGCGTGCAAAAGAAATGAACCAATGGGAAGCACTACACCGTGTCGAACTCGAAAAGGTGATAAAACATTTCATACGAGGAAATGGCAATTCCAAGAACTCGCAAAACCAACGATCGCAAAGTGATTTTCAAAAATGAGCCTATCTCTTCAACGGGCAAATTTTTGAAAGTTCACTATAAAAGGCCGAGGAGTTTGGTTGAGAAAATACGATGATGCGTGAATGACACACACGTGAGATATACAAGCTTATCAAAACTGAAATATTCTCAATCCTCAAGCCTACATCTCAAGTACATCAATCCAACACTTACCCGTGAAGGAAAGAGAACTTCAATCAGTTGAAGAGGAAACTACTGAAAACAAGTGGGTCTACATTCCAAGAAGGATCGAGAAAGGTTCAAGGTCGAACCAAGTCTTAAGCTTTTGGAGGGCTTCGTGATCAAATCCAAAGTGCTTGAGCAAGTGAGTCAGAGTAGCAAGGCAAATTTGCCTGTGAAGAAGTTGAGTCGCACGAGAAGCCGGTGAGTGATCAAGGCGTCTCGGACCGAGTCCCAAAGGATCAAGTCGGCCGTTGTGATCAAGACTTGTATCCGGATGCTACCACTTTGTAAACCGATCATTACTTAGTGGATTCCTCCAGAGTTGGAGAAGAGAGGAGTAGAAGAATTACCCCATCTTCGAACCTCTATAAAAACTTTATGTGTCATTTACTTTACAAAGATTTAAATATCTCGCACTTTTAATTGTTTATATCTCGATAAATTTGCTATTCATTTGATAATCTATAAGTACTAAATCAAAACTGTAAAAACTTGCTTAATCAAACTTAAGGGTGTTAAGTCTTCCATTGAAAAACATAACCACAGCTGAGTCAAATTATAGCCAATGGTGAGTTACTCTCTACTAATGTACTCAAATTGAAGTCATGTTGAGAGATTAACTCTACTTGAGTGACTAATTCGATTGTCCATCAAGGACACATTGTGTGTAGAACTCAGAGATTTAAAAGGCCTAAATCGAAAATTTGCAAGGTTTATTCAACCCCCCTTCTAAACCTTACACTTACACCCCTTGGGACCTACAAGTGGTATCGAGCGGTTGGTTCATTGAACCCTCCGCACCGGTTCTGAACTAGATCTCCAAACTTTTCAAAAGTCTCGCTTTTAGTACTTGAGCTTTCAAAACTCTTTTCTATCATTAAAAGTCATTATCATGGAAGCAAATCTAACACGCATTCCTATGTTCACTATTGAAGAATTTGATGATTGGAAAATTCGTGATGCAGGCTCATCTATCAAAGATTACATGATGAGATGTGGATAGTGATAGAAGATGGGCTCTCGCAAATATTAAAGGTGAAACACAATTTTGCACGAAGAGTTGCAATTTGAAGGGAAGAAGATGCAAAGACCTGCACTATCATGGTTGAAAACCAAGAACCGAGTGGACAAATGATGATGTAAAAAGATACAACCTGGACAATGTAGCCAAGGATATTCTCTACAAAACCTCGACAAAGCCTTGTTCAATAAAGTGAAATCTTGCAAAACGGCTAAGGAAAACTGGGATTAAACCGACATTGATTTGCGAAGGCTCGAGCAAATCAAAGAAAACAAACTATCGGTGGTCGTACAAAAATTTGAGAACTTTAAAATGATCTCGGGAGAAAACCCGGATCAACTGGACGCTCGGTTTGAGAAATCACAAATGAGTGTTTTACACTTGGAAAGGAATATACAGAAGGAAATGTGTATGAAGATCCTAAAAAGTCTTCCGGTGAATGGGAAATGAAGGTCATGGCATTGAGACACTCCATGGACCTATCTAAGACATCCAATCATGAGTTATTCTCGGACCTCAAAGCCTACGAGTTTGAGCCGAGAAGGAAAGACCACGAAGAGACAAATTGCACCCAAAAATTGCTCTAGTTGTCAAAGATGGAAGGAGAGCCGAGGTCAAAGAGGCAATTGACCCGTAAGAAATAAACGATGGTTAAAAGATTTAACAAGTTCTTTAACAAGAACTACAAGAGAGGAAAGGGTGAATCCTCCGAAGACACTCGGCTCTCCTCCAAATCAAGGGATGATAGGCCAACCAAGAGGATGATCATCAACAAGTTGAGTATCAAAGGGCCGACAACCTAAGAATAGAAAGAGTGATCAAAAGGCTGAATATCTATGTTGGAATTGTAGACAACCAGGTCACTATGCCATTGATTGCTCATATCCTCGTAGTCAACAAGTAAATAAACGAAGAAGAAAGAAAGGTCTTGAGAGAAAGAAGACAAGAGAAGAAAAAGGCAATGATGGCTGCAGAGATCGCCGAGACAAGCCAAGTCAAAGAGACAGTGACTCAGAGAAATGAAGCCGACTACTCAAGTGACTGAAGAAGAAGCCTTGATCCGCTTAATGGCCAAAGAACAAGATCAAGAAGATGAGGTACAATCTAACTCAACAAGCTCGGACACTAGTGATAGTGATCGTGACACACACACTTCATCACCCACTCGATCTTTATGATTCATTAGGCAAAATGATGAAAGATTTTGAGCACATTAAAACCTCACACACACTATTGAATGAGGAAAACAAAGCCTACTCAAAAATCAAAACTCAAAGCCGACTAAGGAGCCGAGTACTCTAAGTCAAATAGCCGATGAGAATAAAAGTTTAAAGGCTGAAAATGCTAAATTAATAGCAGAAATTGCTGCTATAGAAAAGAGGGAGAATGACCTCAAAAATGTTATTGCCTCATTCACTAAGGCATCTAAATCATTGGATGATCTTATAATGAGTCAAAAAGAATGTGGAGACAAGACAAAGCTTAGATTTAATTCCTTTGTGCCATGTCAAACCTCAAGAGTAATTTTGGAAAAAGGATCTTCAAGTCATGAAGAGTCCGAAAAATCCAAAACTCTAAATGTTGCACACACTTTCAATCCAAAGCACAATACTAAGCAAAGCAAACCGGCCTTGGTTACAAAGGTAAAGGAAAATGACCGATTGAGAGTGCCGAAAGGATAGTGAGAAGAGATTCACCGAGTCCCTCGGCAGACTCCAAACGTAAAATACTCAGTAAAGAAGAAGCAGAGCTACCAAAAATCCCAGAAAACTCATAAAAGAAATACATATGATGGGAATGGTAGAAAATATCCAAGCCAAGTGATTGGAATAATGTGAACTATCGGCCTAGACTTATGGAATACAAGCCCAAATGGCAAAGGCCTAGAACTCAAGAAAGGCCATTCCAAAAGCATAAGAGCTTTCATCAACACACATATGCACCTAGGCACTACACTCAAAGACACCACAATTACCCTAGAAAGGCAATTGCTAAAACACATATGCAGCATACAGACAAAAGAGACAGATTGTATGAACCTGGAGCTCCCCAAGCAATTTGCCAGGATTGATTATGATTATGGCATCGATAGATGGCAACCTCTTAGAGTCAAATCATTTGGCTATAGGTTGGTTGGATCATCTTATAATTCTAACCCCTCGGGACCCTGCACAAGAATGGGTACCTAAAACTTAATTTCCTTGATTGCGGGTTCAAGGAACAGTGAGTGCCAAGGAACCTGGTACATGGATAGTGGTCATTCCGGACATATATGACAGAAATAAGAGAAATCTGTCAAAATTCAAGGAAGTTAAAGGAGCAAAAGTCATATTTGGAGGAAATGAAGCTCCTGGTGAAATAAGAGGTAATCGGATCCATCCAAAGGAATGGTTTAGAAATCACAGATGTTGCATATGTTGAAGGACTAAACTTCAATTTACTAAGCATCACCAACTCGTGACAAGGGCTACAATGTTGGATTCAACATGGGAATATGCCAAATCAAAAATGTTGAATCTAATGAAGTTGTCTTTGCAAGGATGTAGACAGAAAAAATATGTATGCAAAGTGGATTGGTCAATCGCAACACCCAAAGACTGTCTACTAGCAAAGAGCACAATTGAATCAAGTTGGTCTGCGGGCACAAAAAGCCGAGTCACCTGAATTTCAAAACAATTAATAAGCTAGCAAGAAGTCATCTTGTAGAAGGACTTCCAGACTCAGTATACAAGAAGGAAAGTATATGTGATGCATGTCAAAAGGAAAACAAATCAAGTCGTCATTCAAAGAAAAGACATGTCCATCCTCAACAAGAATATTCATCCGCTTCATATGGATCTATTTGGCACAAAGTGGAACCAAAGAAGCATAAGTGGAAAGAAATACACCTTGGTGGTAGTAGATGACTACTCAAGATATACATGGACAATATTCATGTGCAAGAAGAAAGAAACTCTACAAAAGCTACCACAAATTGATGAAGAGGATACAAAATGAGAAGAGTCAAACCATTATCAAAATAAGATCGATAGAGGAACCGAGTTTGTCAATGGAATAATAACTCAAGATCTTGTGTTGAGAATGGTATTGGTCATGAACTATCACCGCAAGGACTCCACTGCAGAATGGAGTTGCGAGAAAGAAGAGCAGAACCCTCAAAGAAGCGAAGAAGGACCATGTTAGTCAAGCAGATTACCAAAAAGATTTTGGGTGAAGCAATCAACACACCTGCTACACCCAAAACAGATGTATGATAAATAGGCGGTGACAAAGACTCCCTATGAGATCTCGGACTGGAAGAAAACCAAATGTTGCATATTTCAGGATATTTGGATGTAAATGCTTCATCCACAACAATGGCAAAGACAACCTAAAGGCTTTTGATGCTAAAGGCGATGAGGGTATCTTCTTAGGATACTCACCAAAGCAAAGCCTACTGAGAATACTCAACAAAAGAACTATGGTTACGAGAAGAATCCATTCATGTAGTATTCGATGAGCCAAACATAAATGGAGAAGACATTGAAGAGTGGTGATAAGTCAAACATCTAATCTCATGAGAAGAGTCCCTATGTCAAGCCGAAACAGGGGATTATCAATTGAGAAGAAGATGAGATAGTGAATCTCAAAAGCGTTTGAAAATCTGCAATTTGAGTGATCACGAGAGACCGACCACAAAGACGGTACCGCAAAGACGATCAATTGAATCCCTAACTTACTTCAACCTCGATGTAAGATGGCCGAGAGACCATCCACCGTAACTTGTCATTGGGGACATGAGAGAAGCGTCAAGACAAGATCCGAACCCAACAAGAAGCAATGTTCACATGCTTCATCTCTGCAGATAGAGCCCAAAGATGTGTCACAAGCATTGGATGACACGCATTGGATTCAAGCTATGCAAGAAAGAGTCGAATCGGTTTGAGAGAAATAAAGTATGGGAATTAGTACAAAGACCCATACATCAAAATGTTATTGGAACCAAATGGGTATTCGTAAATAAGATGAACGAGGAAGGTTCTGTGGTAAGAAACAAAGCAAGACTGGTAGCCAAAGGATATTGCCAAGAAGAAGGAATATATTTTGATGAAACATTTGCTCCTCGTAGCAAGATTGGAAGCTATAAGGATGTTTCTTGCCTATTGCTCACAAGAATTTCACTTTGTATATCAAATGGATGTAAAAAGTGCATTCTGAATGGTTTATTGGAAGAAGAAGTGTATGTTGAACAACCTCCAGGATTTGAGCAGAAGACTCTTGGAGACAAGGTATACAAACTCAAGAAAGCCTTGTATGGATTGAAACAGGCACCCTGAGCATGGTATGATACCCTGTCACAATTCCTAATCGAAAATGGATTCATTAAAGGAAAAGTAGATAGAACACTTTTCGTAATTCAAGACAAGAAGAGTATACGCTTGTTCAAATATATGTGGATGACATCATTTTTGGATCCACTAACAAAGAGCTGTGTGAAAATTCTCAAACCTCATGCAAAGTAAATTTGAAATGAGCATGATGGGAGAGCCGACATTCTTCCTTGGACTTCAAGTGAAACAATTTGAAGGATGGAACCTTTATAAGTCAAACAAAATACACCGAGATTTAATGAAGAAATTTGGTATGGAGGAGAAGTCTTCAAAAATACCAATGAACACATCGGTCAAAATGGACATGGATGCGGATGGCAAGCCGGTAGATCAAACAAGATCTGAGCACTTATGGATCATTGCTCTATCTCACGGCTAGCGGGCCGGACATCACCTTTCTTTGAGGTGTATGTGCAAGATTTCAATTTGCTCCAAAAGAGAGCCATATGACTGCAGCTAAGAGAATATTGAGATACTTAAAAGGAAGCCAAGAAGTAGGGCTATGGTATCCAAAGGAAGGTGGATTCAAGCTAATTGGCTATTCGGACTACGACTATCCGATGCAGAGTGGACAGAAAAGTACTTGTGCACATGTCAAATGCTTTGAAACAGACTAATTTCCTGGTTTAGCAAGAAGCAAAACTCAATAGCCACTTCTACGGTGAGGCGAGAATACATAGTTGCGGGCAATTGTTGTGCCCAAGTCCTATGGATGAGACAAAGAAATGAGAGATTATGAAGTTGAAGAAAAAGAAATTCCAATCATGTGTGATAACACAAGTGCCATTGCAATCACTCAAAATCCTGTGTTGCACTCAAGAACAAAACATATTGTTGTCGATATCATTTCATAAGAGATCATGTTGAAAAGAAGGACATTATCTTGGAATATATCTCAACCGACAAACAACTAGTGACATCTTCACAAAACCATTATGTGAGTCAAGATTTGAAGAACTCAAACATGAGTTGGGGCTAATTGAGCTAAGTCGAGACACGAAGAATCAAAGAAAAGAAATTGAACAGGAAAGAAGGTGAAAAAGAGCTGAAAACAAAAATAAGCTCAAGAATCACCATTTGTATCGGAAAGTCTATATCAAGTCGGTGATATTTGAGTCACTAAGAGAAAGTGAGAAAGAGTTAAATCGCCCTAAGAGATAATTTGAATAACTTATGAGCAAAGTGACAAAAACGCAATCGTTTTTGACTTAGCGGGAATGTTTTAAGAGACACGTCAGCATAATGATGATGTGTACGGACATAAAGCCGCACACCAAGCCTATGATTGGATATAAATCTTTGCCGCATTAAATACGAGACATGAATCGCTCAATATGCGTGCGAAATCCAAGCCGTTGATTTCGATCACGATTCAAAACCGTCTGCACGCCCTTTCATAAACCATATTTAAACCATTTCCGTCCGTTTCTCTCTCACACTTCTAAAAACTGTTCAATCTCTCTCTCAAAAAGCAAAGGCAAATACTCTCGAAACCCTATCAACCTTCAAATCAAATTTCGAACTTTTCTTGAAATTATTCTCGAGAAATAGCACCAACGTATGACTTTACCAAGTTGGGAAAACAAATCCACACCGGTTCGACCGTGGATTTCGACGAATGGTGAAGCAGGGTCCGACGACACCTGGTGAAGAAAATCGCGGAGAAGTTGGAAACGCCAGGACTAAAACCGTTTCTAACGCTGGAATATCCTATGACCTATGTGGAGGAGGTCGCACAATTCTACGTGAATGCCGAGATTCACGACGAAGAAGGAATCAAGTCATCTGTTCATGGGAAGCAAATGACTATCACGCAAGGATTTGGTGAATATTGCTCACTACCGCCAGAGGGAGCATCCGAGATCAAAGAGGCCGATGTAAACTTGGCCGACGCATGGAAAGAAATATCCAAGTCCGACGTTCTTTGACAAAATAATATACACAAAGCAAACAAGAGACTCTTTTGAAGGAGGATTATCACAAATTGTTGGACATTGTTGCCAAGTGTATCGACATCAAATTTGGCGACTTTGACCAACTGTCAAAGGCAAAATTGATTGTGATGGCTGCAATAATCGAAGAAAAAGAAGATAAACTTTGAGTTTATCTACAAAGCAGACTCTGCTTAACGCGTGGGGAACAAGTCCTTCAAAGAAGATGGGTCATTTGGAGGATCCGGGATATGGCCACAGTGATTGGCCGCCTATTGGAGGTAAAAGGAGTCCCTCTTAGACATGGGAAGGCTTTCCATGTTAATAAGAGGATGTTTGAGCTAATCTCTCGGTGCTCGAAGCGTGCGTGACGCCAAGAGAGCGACACGGTGAGGGGGAATCGGTGACCCAAGACACACTGCTTCCTCTCCAAATTAAGAAGAAAGTCGCCCCTCGCAGCTACAAAGAAATCTCTGCCCCTGCAAAGAAAAGAAAACCAAACATGCTCCCGCCCTCGCAGCAGAGTCACCGCCCGCAGCAGAGTCACCGCCAAGCGGCCGTGTCACCTGCCCCTGCGCAGCGGTCGAGAAGGACTCACAAATTCCTTCTCCGATCGTCAAAAAGAGGAGAACCGACAAGCCTAGACGGTCGGCTCTCGAAACAAACACAAGCACGGCCCCCCCGCCCAAGACTCGAGAGGACACCGTCTCTCGAACGTAAATTCCTCTGGTACAAACTAAGAGACGAAGAAGACTTGTAAAGCAATCCGAACAGAGAAACCACCGGTGAGTCACTACTCGGCCTAGCACAAATACGAGAGACTCTCGGAGAAGTAGAGTCTCCAGGCGTTGTAGATGAAAGTAAACCAAGTCTGTTGAAGGTGATGAGAGGCAACTCGAAGACACAAACAGTAGCTCATACAATTTGAAGCACAAGAAGAACCAGCCAAGCGAGATAGTGATGTAATGATCCTATCTCCACCTTACCCGACATCCAAAATCGTCTGCGTGAGTGAGAAAATGGAAGTTGAGCAAGTCAAGGAACAGTTCCAACGGCTTTGAATTCATAGAAGAAGAAGAGGAATCGCTAAATTTCCTCGATTATCTGTGCTCGACTCTAGATGAAGACAAATCGCATGGATATTCTCGCAGATCTACAAGGACAAGGAGAGAGAAAAGCAAGTCAAGAAGCCGAAGCACGCGAAAAGGCAAGTATCGCCTCTATCTCCGGCACCGAGAACACTTCCATCCTCTCCTTGATGTCTTCTCACGAAAGTGACGAGGAACCGAGAAGAATGCCGCTACGGAAGAATTGCATGCAGAAGCATTGCATGAATCTAGAATCCTTCACGAGCAAAGACCGATGGAGGGACCAGGAGAGTCCTCGAACACACTGAAATCGATCCAATGGGAGTGGTTCACAAATAGCCACCGATGTTTCTTTGCTACCACTTCCCCCACTCACTCGGACGAAGGCAATAAGGGAAATGGCGATGAAACAGGCTAGTGGGGACCCCGGTCGAGCCAACCCTATTGAAGGTGTGCTACCACCGCCCCAACGGCTGAACCATCAATTGCAACAAGGGAGTTTGGAGACGAGTGACCCCACTCCAAGTCACTCGGTGGTGCTCCGGTGAGGGGGAAACTCCCTCCACCGCAGAAGGTCGGAGGATGCTGAGATGACTCCACAAAGAATGTAGGAGGCGAAGCAAAGAACACTCAAACACAAGAAGAACAACAAGTTGCCATCAACGAAGCTCGGACGTTGAGACTGTCTCGGTGAGGTGCCAACCGCTCGAAGGCTAATGACGCCGCGATGCGGTCGAGGCACGAGAAGGAATGTACGGGAGTTAACACTGCAGGCGATGAAAGTGCAATCCATGGGGTTGAGACTCCAATGGATGCCATCGTAGAAGACCCTAAGACACCGACAGCCGAAAGGGAGGACAGGCCTTGCAAAGCAGAGAGACCTGGAGGAAATGAAGGCCACGGGAGGTTGAGACTTCAGGGGTAAAGAGGTCAAGTAGAGAACATCACTCCGCAATCATCGATCCATCTCGAGAAGGAGATCAAAGACACTTCATGATTCCCGGACAACCCCGATGTCACCTTTCCGGGATCGGAAGGCGAAGAAGAAGTTTAGAGTCAACCCCATGACAAATCCAAAAGACTCGGTGCGGATGTTCCGGCACGAGCAAGTTCGATCCCAAGACTACTCGTCGACCTTTAATTTTGATGATGAGCCACCAATGGAAATCTCATCATCGTCCGATGACGCTCCGATAAGGCCGAGGACCAGTCTACTCAAAAGGAGAAATCAATTTGAGACCAACGGAAGGTTAAGACAGTGAGGCTCGCCAGCGAAGTCATCGCACCACAAAACCCAACAACCAGAGACCATCGCCCGGCTCCTCAAGCTACAGTGGATCGATTCCCAAAAGAACTTCACGCCCACCGCTTATCATCGAACAAATCCCGGATGGCGGTGATGAATCCTTTGTGGAATCTTTTCCTTTCTCACTTTGGAGATACGAGAACTCCACGAAGAGTCGAAAATGAGCAAGCACGCTATCAGGCATCTGTTTTTCACTCAGGCACCATTGTTCACCGATTTCGATTTCGATATTTGTATGGCCATCACCGCAATGAAGAATCACCAAGCACGAAGTGTTCAAGGCACTCTTTCTTTGAAGTTGAAAAGATGGAGAGGCATCGAGGCCTCCTTGGATATGCGCCTGGACAAAGAGATGCCAACCTTACAACACGGTGACTTGAGAGGCATCACGGTCGGGATAAGGGAATGGTGGCAACAAGAAAGAATCAATGCGTGTGGGCAGTGAGATACTTCGAGACAATTATTCAACAAGCTTGGTGTGGAGAGCTAAAAATGTTGATGCGAAAAAACGGTCTGCGGGAACACATTGAACATATGCACGAAGCTCACACCGCCGAGATCAAGGCGCTGCGTGAGCGAAATGCAAATGATATACGGCGTTTGGAAGAACACATGACAAGAAAATTCAGCCTTCTCATGGGTGAGATGAAGCGATTTGTGAGAATCCAACGCTACTCGATCAATTCGCGGCAAAGATACAACGCAAAGAGACTTGAAGCAAAATTCAACCATCGAAGACTCGACTTCATGCTTGCCAAAGATGTTCCCCTGGGGTTCCTCTATCCTTTGATGATGCCAAAAAGGGGAAGAGGAATACCTTAAAGCGACAAAAGAAAATTGAAAAGAAAGGAGCGGTGACAAGGAACAGTGAGAAGGGAAAATCGGTGAGGAAATTTTGAAATCAAGAAAGGAAAATCTGGCTTTGAGGGGGAAGGATCAAAAAATATGACCTTGATGATTGCACAAACCCCCAACAGGTCCTCACGGTGACATTATAAGCGGCAAACTCCCAGTGACTCGCCACTCCAACACTGTGTATCTATGGCCGAGAAGAGAAAATAAATTGAAGCGGGGATGAAGGAGGTGGAAGGAAGAATGGATGCCGTGGTGATGAACATTTTAAAAGAACACGGAGGCATTCCGGTTGACAGAGACACGTATGCCATTTCGATGTCGGGACAGAGCAAGATCGTGACGAATTCAAAACGCTCGAATCAAGGATATTTTGCAAATATGTCCTTGGCTCAAGCTTGGGACTGATCGGGAAAAGGGTCTCATTTTATGTGAAGAAAGGACAGACAGAGGCAAGACAACCGCGATCACTCTGCTGGGGTCACTGCTTTGGCACTCATTTGGAAAGAAAAAGGCCCCAAAGACAAGATACGCCCAGGTAGAGGAAGAAGGAAGCGGCGGTGGATGGAAGAAGCTTGACCTAGGCCTCGCCCAAGAATATTGAATACGTAGATCCGGGGAAAGAAAGGAGGGATCTGGGCTGGGCTTGACCATGTGGCGAACTTGCAAGTGGCTAAAACCAACGCCGAGTATGCAAAAAGGATAGAAGAAGAAAACAAGAGACAAACTCGGCTATGGCGGGAGAGACAAGAAAGAATAAGGAGAGATGAAGCTGCCAGGAAGGCATATGAGAAGAAAAAGAAGGCGGTGATGACGAGAAGAATACAAGAAGAGAAGAAGATCTTGATCAAGATGAAAGAAGGAGACAATGAAGGAGATGAAGTGTTCTTTGTCAACCCTTCGTGTATTTTATATGTAAATACATACAATGTAAGTCTTCGTAATAATGCAAAATTTTTTTGACAATTACATACTACGATACACCTTGTATGTGATTGTGTTAAGTACAAGAATGATATGATCAATAAAAAGATTGATTATGCGCATACATTCTATGTCAATACACTATCTCGTATGTATCTTTGTTATTTGCATCTTTGTATGATTTAAGTTTTGGCATCATCAAAAAGGGGGAAATTGTTAGGAATTTTATTGTTTAGATTTTGATGAATGCCATGTAAAACTTAGAATAGAAAGTTGGCTCCCAATTCTTGCTTTGAAATGTATTGTAACAATTAGAGCCGCGCCAAGTTGAGTTAAGTCGCCTACGCTCCAACTTGCAAGAAGACAATCAAGGCTTGAAGGAAAACTCTTGTGAGACAGTGAGTACAACAAAGAAGAGCAGACGGGGAACTCGATTGAAGAAGCGGTGAGATGCGGTGAGTGGAACATCGTCAAGTCAACTCAAGAGAAGCCAAGTCTCGAGTCAAGTGATGAGAAGAGTCATCCAATGATTGGAAGTCGACTCTAAGTCACCTCCGGGAAAGCAAGGAAATGCGATCAAGTCGAGATAATCGTAAAAGAACCGTTGTACGTAAATCAAGAGATTTACTTAAACAAGGAATATCTCCATACTACCTTTCTTGGAGTGCTCGATCCCCGAGGAAGCGTGCAAAAGAAATGAACCAATGGGAAGCACTACACCGTGTCGAACTCGAAAAGGTGATAAAACATTTCATACGAGGAAATGGCAATTCCAAGAATCGCAAACCAACGATCGCAAAGTGATTTTCAAAAATGAGCCTATCTCTTCAACGGGCAAATTTTTGAAAGTTCACTATAAAAGTCGAGGAGTTTGGTTGAGAAAATACGATGATGCGTGAATGACACACACGTGAGATATACAAGCTTATCAAAACTGAAATATTCTCAATCCTCAAGCTACATCTCAAGTACATCAATCCAACACTTACCCGTGAAGGAAAGAGAACTTCAATCGTTGAAGAGGAAACTATCGAAAACAAGGGGTCTACATTCCAAGAAGGATGTAGAAAGGTTCAAGGTGAACCAAGTCTTAAGCTTTTGGAGGGCTTCGTGATCAAATCCAAAGTGCTTGAGCAAGTGAGTTGTAGTAGCAAGGCAGGTACTGCCTGTGAAGAAGCCGAGTCGCACGAGAAGCCACGGTGAGTGATCAAGGCGTCTCGCATCGAGTCCCAAAGGATCAAGTCGGCCGTTGTGATCAAGACTTGTATCCGGACTGTTACCACTTTGTAAACCGATCATTACTTAGTGGATTCCTCCAAGAGTTGGAGAAGAGAGGAGTAGAAGAATTACCCCATCTTGAACCTCTATAAAAACTTTTCTTGTGTCATTTACTTTCTGACATTTAAATATACGCACTTTTAATTGTTTATATCTCTTTGATAAATTTGCTATTCATTTGATAATCTATAAGTACTAAATCAAAATCAAAAACTTGCTTAATCAAACTTAAGGGTGTTAAGTCTTCCATTGAAAACATAACCACAACGGTGAAGTCAAATTATAGCCAACAATGGTTGAGTTAGTCTACTAACTTGATTTCAATTTGAGTCTGTTGAGAGATTAACTCTCTTGAGTGACTAATTCGATTGTCCATCAAGGACACATTTGTGTAGAACTCAGAGAGATTTAAAAGGCCTAAATCGAAAATTTGGTAAGGTTTATTCAACCCCCCTTCTAAACCTTACACTTACACCCTTGGGACCTACACATGTCAAACGGTCATATTTTCTTTGTCAATACGGGCGACGGTCCGCACGAAATAAGAGAAATAAGAACACTTTGAAAAATTCAACAGGCGACGGTCGACATAGGCCGACCGGCCGACCCCTGTCTCAACCGGTCCCCCTAATTAAAAAGACGAAGAGATTTTGTTCTGTTTCAATGCCAAACATGCAGTAGGTCGGCCGAGGACGGTCGACGCCTGAAGCGACTGGCCGACTGTCTATTTTTACTTCCGTCTTATTTTCTGTTTCTAAAAACATCTTCAGTGCGGGTTGCCCTATAGGGCGACCGGTCGACCACGAGACATAAATGTTGTCCAATTTTTGTCAAAAATAAAACTCAAGAAATACTCCGAAAATTCAAGAAAAACATTTTAAACTAATCGGGAGTATTTAGACAACATTTATAGATTTTGTTTAGGAGTAAAAACCCGTTGATATAAAATCATTAAAAGTGTTGCCCATTTTTATCAAAAATAAACTTGAGGAAATACTCCAGGAAAATATTAAAACCATTTTAAATCATTTAGGAGTATTTGGACAACCTTTAAAAAACATTGTTTTGGTGATAAAATAAAATCATCAAAATTAAGATAAAAACATGTATCAAACATAAAGAAGTTAGTTTATGCTTGGGGATGGGATCATAATTTCAATAGAAGGAAAGGAAACAACCATAGACATCATCATACGACAATAAGAATCACCCAACAATAGAAATCGGATAAAGAAAATGAAGAAATATTATTCTTTGATTAACCCGAGAAAATAACTTTGATGGGAAGAACCCAAGCAATCTCAATATTGAATGGAAGAGAAACAAAAGCGTGGTTTAAAAGTACTAAGAAGTAAAATGTTAGAAAATATGGGCTCCCAAGTCCTATTTATAAGACGTTAGTTTATGCTTGGGGATGGGATCATAATTTCAATTGAAGGAAAGGAAACAACCATAGACATCATCATGCAACAATAAGAATCACCCAACAATAGAAATCGGATAAAGAAGATGAAGAAATATTACTCTTTGATTAACCCAGAAAATAACTTTGATGGGAAAAACCCAAGCAATCTCAATATTGAATGGAAGAGAAATAACAAAAACTATGGTTTAAAAGTACTAAGAAGTAAAATGTTAGAAAATATGGGCTCCCCAAGTCCTATTTATAAGCCTAGAGTTATATACAAGGTGGAAGAGCTAAAAATGGAAAACAATTGTGCAAGACATGTTCGGAAGTCACCGTGCGATCACAAGACTTCCACAAGACAAGACCACGCCATTTTCTTTGCCGCACCGTCTGCGATCGTGTACTTTGTGCATGACCGTGCACCATCAAAATGTCGAAATTTCTCTCTAGTCCTGCATATTAATTTTATATCTATCTCCTAGCTTTCCATATACACTTGAATGACCTTAATATCAATTTCGTGAAAAGAGAGTTATGGCCAAACTACTAAGACGTGTTATTTTTAAATTTTAACACATTGTTTCCACTTTCACATGATTTTAACCCATCTAAACGCGTCTTCATTTGAATTTAATACCAGAATTGAATTTAGTACGAGAATAGACCTTGTAGAACATTGTCTTAACTTTCCAATGATATAAGAATCATGTTAATTGGTCTTCATATGAAAACATTATGACTAATATACAACAACTGCCACAGTTGCACGAAATGACTTTTTAACGTTTCTTGTTCCAAAACTTGTTTTTTCCACCAAAGCATAGAAAATCAATAAATAACACAACATAACACTAAAACATACAAATGCAAATAAGACACACCAAAAATATGCACAAATCATCACACAAAACACTCACAAAGATATGCAAAACACATGTAACCTATTTCGCTCTCTGTTTTTGCTCGGAACATGATACACGATCGTAATAATACACGGTTTGGTCGTGTAATCCGTCTTTGAAATTCTTCCCTTGAGCAAAATCACATGGAACCATTCACACGGTCGTGTATTTTTACACGGGCTAACCATGTACTTTGTCTTTCATTATTTTCTTCACGTATTTGATCGTCTCTAAGCATTCGACATCTTGTCCGGGCTATACTATTGATAAATTTCTATTTTAGCTCGCTTTCTTGTAAAAATTACAAGAATACATAGTATCACAACCAACAAAAGAAACTAGCCAAAATACAGTAAATATACATGCAAATGCATCAAATATTATCGAAATAACCCCCTAAATGCACATATATTTTCCACGTATCAGTATGTGTTTTGATATTACTAACGATTATATTCTCGAATATGTGATTACCTTAGACTCAACGGAAGAGCAAATACCAAAGAAAGGAGCTTGTAACCATTCACATGGCCGTGTACTTTTACACAGCCAGACCATACAAAGTGAGGCAGTAGAGGAAAGCAGTTGAGACGACACGACCCCTCACACTGGCATGTGAAATCACACGAACAGACCATGAATTCTGTCTCTAAAGATGAAATGTCTGATGTACATGGGCATGTGGAATCACACGACCCAACCGTGCGAAGTGATCATATAGTTTCGAATTTGACGGACAATCTCCCAGCTTCACCGGAATGTAAACCTCTTCGGACTCTCTTCAATATGTATTTTTGGGCAAAAATGGGACCTATCCGATAATAGTTTCTTCTTCCCTTACTTCAGTTCAATTGGATAAACTGCTTAGAGTCTTAAGGGAACATAAAATTGCTATTGGTTGGTCTATTTATGATCTAAAAGGTATAAGCCATTCGATTTGCATGCATAAGATCATGATGGAAGATGATTGTAAACCTTATGTACAACACCAACGTAGACTTAACCCAATTATGCAAGAGGTCGTTAAGAAAGAAGTTCTTAAATGGTTAGATAATGGGGTTCGATCCCCAGCAACGACGCCCAAAACTTGATCGTACAAATCTTTTCACTAAACTGCAAGTGTACGGTATAACTAGTAGATAACGGCGAGCAAGGTTGTATTCCTCAGAGATTCAATACGAAACACATAAAGTTTAGTAAATATCATAATCCAATTTTTATTGAAGCGATCGAAAATGAAAGGTGCTATCTAAATTAATCCTAAAATTATCAACTAAAATATCTAATTATGATAAAAAGCTGAACTTCACAAAAACTAAGAAAATACGAAGATCAATCTTAGGACCAAGATCTTAACATGCTTCATTAATATTAATGTCAATCAATGTTTCAAAAACTAGTTTCTGTGTATCTATGTGTTCAATTTCTAAGATAGTTTAATCCCTCTCCCAAGTGAAAACAAACCGTTGATTAATAAGAATTTCGGTATCCCTACTCGACAATTAATATCAACTCCCAAAAGCATATAGAATTGAAGTAAACCCCCACAAACGTTATAGGTTTGATAGGTCTCCCAAATCAATACCCATTTATGTTATGATATCATTTATCACAAGTTAGACCTCAACTTCCGAATTTTAAACTAACATATAAGACATGCAAATTATTGGCGGATAATCTACAAGAAATAAGCACATGAATTCATAATTAAAACACAAGAAATTAATTAAGAAGAAACAATCAAGTTAGAATTAATATGAATCCATAGTTTCGATCATGCCCTAGGATCAAGAGATCTAGCCTAACATACTTGATTGCAAATCCATAGGCAAACCTGAAAACAAATAGTTTGACATTGAATTAAGTACAAAACAAAAGCTCTAAACTATAATGATAGAACCCTTCTTGTGTAGATGAGCCCTTCTTCACAATCTTGAACCTAGGGATGGCCAAATGGAACTAAAATCGGGTTCCAAACCGGAACTGTAACCGTGGTCAATGGTTCCTAAATCGTAACCATGGTCAACGGTTCCAGAACCAGAACCAGAACTGTGTATGCCGGTTCTGGTTTCGGTTCTAGTTTCGGTTCCTAGGTCTCAAAACCTGTGGAACCGGCGGTTTTAATCGGCGGTTAGAACCATCAGTGGAACCTTGATGGAACAGTGATGGAACCGTTTTGTAAGGTTAAAACCAACAATTTTATTTTGGTAAATACATGATAGAAGAAATGTTAAATGCTTATTATGATGTTTTATTTTCGTAATTACACAAGACACGTTTTACACCAAATGTTGTAAGCAAACTACGTGAATTTTGATTCTTCTATACTCTAATAGTATATATAGATAGTTTAATATTATTATTAGTATTAAGTATAAAACTTTATTGAATGCTCCAAGTCTTTTTATTTATTATTCTTTTTTTTTAACTGAAATTGATAAACTATTTTAAGAAATCAAAAAATTATCAAAAGAGAAACAAACGGTTCCATTAAAAACTGAAACTGAAACCGAAACCGTGGAGGAATTGGATTCTGAATCGGACCAAAACCATCAGTTCTGATTTTGGAACCGGAACCGTGAGGCAACGGTTCGCCCAGTTGTTCGGAGGAACCGAATCGCGGTTTTGGAGGAACCGAACCGGCAGTTTTGGAACAGAACCAGCGGTTCCAGAACCGTGGCCACCCTTACTTGAATATTTGTGCCATCGTAGTTGGAAAAGGTCTTGTGTGTTCTTCGTTGTATTGTGTGTTTTTCTTTTTTGATGTGTTTTTTCTCTCTAAAATTTCATGTAAAAATCTTGTGTCTAGCCTTAGGGCTTGGTCTTCCTTTTATAGATGCTTTGAGAGATCTTTGGTAGAGTCCCGGTGAAATTAGGAAACAAATAAGCCCGCCGAACAGATTGCACGGCCGTGTGATTTCACACGGACAGACTGTGTTAATGGTTTTGGTTTCTGTTTTTGGCCTGAATCAGTTCCAACGGCCGTGTGAAATTGTACGGATAGACCGTGTGTTTTGTTTCTGAAATCCTTCCCTCAAACAAGTTGCACGGGCAAGCAAAATGGCACGAGGACAATTCACATGGCCGTGTAAAAATACACGGGCAGACCGTGTGAAATGTACTTCGTTGTTTTCTTCCTGTATTTGATCGTCTCTTGGCATTCGAGATTCTTGTCCAGGTCTTGCTGCTGATATCTTTTCATATAAAGCTCTATTTCCTGCAAAAGTATACAAGAATGTGCAGTATCACACGCAACAAAGATAACTAACCAAAACACACTAAATATTCATGTAAATGCATCAAGTATAGGGATCAAAACACTTAACCCCCCGTACTATGCCCATTTTTATACTTTGCTTACTTAACTTTATTTTGTTACACTATGCCTCCTGTACTATGCGAATTTTACACTTTACCATATATGGACAGTTATGCCCCGATAGTTTTGTCAATTTATTTTAATAGTTCTAGAAATACATCTAAGCTCCAATTTATTGCATCTAACCCCTAAAATTTATAAAATTATTGTATAATTTAATCAAAATAAATTTAACTCTAAAATAACTTGTTTTGGATTTATCAAGGCATGGGAACCCAACTTGCTCTTTTGATTTGAAATTGGATATAGTCCATTACGACCATATCTGGCCCAACATGATTCCATAAAATTAAAATATCCCTTAAAATTCATACATTTATTTGACTGAAACATCACCAGCTGAGATGGTTCGCAACACCACCAGTTGGAAAACCACATATCCAGTAGAAAGTAGAATCTAAAGGTCGTTACTGCCCCTAGATCGTTTGATAGATGATCACCATCATCCAACAATCAGTGAAGATGATCTACAAGTTATCTAACTCCTTCAGCAACTTCTCGGCATAGCCTTGGTTCATTTCATACTCCAGGCGTATAAGATGATTCTTCAAAGGGATAAATTAATCAGGCATTTTGAACACATGTTGAAGTAAAAACCTTCCTTTTATTAAGAACTTAACGAAAAATTTACTACATCAATAATCACTTTTTGGGAGGAGAATACTTGTTTAGCCCCTCATATATAAGGCTTGCACTCGCTCACAGATAAACAGAAACTTAAAAACACGCTGAAAATTAAAACACTCAATTATTTTTATTACAAAGGAAATTTTATTTTGAAAATTAATGGATGTTGATCGATGCCATTAGCCTTCTGAAACTCTAGTTTATATAGAGGTAACTAATGCCTCTATCTCCTTGAATTATTATTCCCACTTGCTGAGAGTAGTGGATGCTTTATCAGCTTCACATGGCTTGGGACCGATTCTTATAGTATCCAAAGCATTTTAATAAGGCTTGAAAAACGTTGACTGTTTTCCTTCGTCTTTTAGTGGATTAGAAGGAATCGTTTATCACTTGTCCTGTCCCACCTTTTGTCTTTTTGAAAAGTGGGTCTCCGCGTGTATGAAGTCATATGTCTCTACTAAGTATGTCGGGAATCTACCTTTCTTGTGGTCCCCAAATTATTGGATACTTTGGCAGCTTTTGTGAATTTTCTTCTCCGTCTCTGGGACATCTCCGATCAATCTTTGGTCGGAATCCTTTGCCGAATTCTGGCTCCTTTTGATTTGGGCATTCTGGGCAAACACAATTTTCCCAATGACCAATATCAGCCACATTACAATATTTCCGAAGAGTTTCTTTACTCCTCGGCAACTTGTTTTCCCAAAGAAGACTTCTCTTTTACTCGAATAGGTCTTCTGCAAATCTTATTATTTCCCTCTCAAGATGTTTAACAGGAATGATCCATTCACCAAGTTCGATAGAATTTGAATGGAAACATGACTTTTTCCATCTCTGTAAGACAAACCCATAAACCCCATGCTCATCTTGTTGAAATTTGATCTTGATGAAATATGTAACAAGGGTAACTTCGGAACTTGCTTCCTTGATAGTTTTGAAAGCTCGTTAAATGGTCTTCAAAGTGAATGTAATGAAAGACTTCATGTTAACCTTTTCCCATGGGTTCTAGAGCTGCACTAATGAAATAGAGTTCCAAGGTATCGTCGCATTTTAGACTATCATTGTTGGACCAACACTCGTAAATTGCTTCTTGGATCCATTTGGGTAATAGTTTTATTTCCGGGAAAGCAGGGGAGGTAGTATAGATTGAATCCAAGGCTCCAAATTCATACCACCACTAAACCTTGTGTGGATTGGAGTTTGGTAACAACCACACCCTTGGATATTTTCTAGAAATGTCAATCTTCATTATTTCTAAATGTATCCCTTGTCTTATAATAAGTTTATCCCCATTTTCTTGATATTCCTGCTAAGAAAAAGAAACTTTAATCTCGTTACTATCAACCTTAGAATTACCCATCATAGGCCTAAGATTGATCTTTTCATCCTTTACCCTGGATGTGCTGGCTTGATATTATGACTCGGGATTTGACTCCGGAGCATCATCTTTTCCTTAGGCCAACATTTCTGTCAGTTTAGGGCCTGTGCTAGAGGTACTTGAATCTTCTGCTATGGGTTGGGGAGCCCCGCGCTCTAAACGCTCCTTTTGCTTATTAACAGGCTGGAGGAGTGGCCCTTGAAATGCCAATCTTAGTTGAGAATGAGATTTAACACAAGCTCGTATGCGATTGGTTACTTTGTCCCGATCATTCTTTTGTGATCTTCCGGCCAAATCAGCCTTGATGGACATAGTGTCAAATTCTTGGAGAAGCATCTCAAGATGATCGTCGAGGTGTCTTGATGCCAAAAAGTCAGTCGTCTTTGCCCAAGTGGCCCTACTCATATTCCAAAGGCGACCAACTTTCAATACTAGTTGTTACCTTACGCTGCCATTTTTCCAATATTATTGCATGGACTGGGGCTAAGATAACTCAAATGGGAGAGTCGTGTTATGGGTGACTTTATTGCCCGGTTCAGAGAGCACTTGTGCTGTGAGGATAGAATCAGCTTCAATTCTCTCCATCTCTTGTTATAAAATCTGCAAGAACATTTTCACGAGATTTTATAATGACAATATCATAATCATAATATTGACATTCAACTTGCCATCTAAGTAATCTGGCCTTTTCTGGTTTAGATTCAATTTTCTTTTTCAGAAACGCCTTGATGCTTGAATTATCACTTTTTTAAAGTAAACTTTTAAGCCAGTAAAAATAAGGGCCATTTTTTGAAAACCTTTCGATTGCAAAGAATTCTTTCTTGTTGATATGCCACCGATTTGCTTTTTTAATCTCGTAAATAGACCGCTACAATATCGATTGACACTTCTACATTTGGTGTGACTTTCGTAGAAGAACCGGCCACCAATAATTATTGGCATTTGTATATAGAACCAGTTCATCCTCATCATATGGAATAACCAGTTTTAGAAGCTTTTTACAAACTTCCTTGAGCTGCTTTATTCCTTCTTGATGTTCATCTTCCGATTTGAATATAGCATCTTTTTTGAGTAACGGGTTAAACACCTTCCTGCAATGCACCAGCTTATTCATGAACATTGTAGCAAAATTAACAACTCCGAGAAAACTTTGAAGTTGTTTCTTGTCTTTGAGAATATTTGGAAATCATTGTATCTTCTCCACAATGTAACTCAGTAAAATAATTAAGATTAAGTCGATTTCAATTCCAAGGAATTCAATCTGTCCCGTGGCATTCACTGCCTTCTTTTTTGAAAGCACTAATCCTTCCTTGTGACAAACATCTGAAATATTTCCACGTGTTTGAGATGCTCCATCATGTTTTTTGATGCGATAAGAATATCATCGATATATACGAACATGAATGAAATAATCCTTGAAGAGATTATCCATATTTTGATATATCCGGGTGCATTAGCCAATCCCATAGACATCACATTCCAAATATAGTATCCTTATGGTGTGGAAAGAAAGTTGTGAACTTCTTACTTTCTTCCTCCATCTTAATCTGTAAAATTCAAACTTGCAATCGAACTTTGAGAATATCTTGGCACCTTTGATACATTTAACCAAATATTCTCTCGCTTGGGATATAGTATCCGTTGAGCTCGAATGTTATTCATCCCATTGCAATTAATAACAAGTCTTGGCTTTCCTCTTTTTATTTCTCCATGATTCCTGATTAAGAATCCGGGACTGCTGTATGAAGAAATTCGTAGTGAAATCAACTTAAGGTCAAGATGTTCCTTTAGTATTTTCCGCATATCGTCACAATTCTCCTTGTTCATAAGGATTGGTCAATTTCACGAACTCGTACTTCCCAATTTGACCTTTAAGGATGCTTTGAGTTCGTTCTTATCCCACCATGCCAAAGGATTTTCACAGTAATTCCTTTGGATCTTCTTCTTGACATCCTCGAGTGATATTTTTTCTTCTATGGTAACATCACTCTATGGGTTCTCTATTAGGCTCATCAACAATTTTGCAGTAGCCTCTGGAGGTACTTGTTCTTCTCCTTGTATTCTGAATGAATACAATTATTATCCCATCATTTTGTATCTTTCTGTGTCGAACTATATTGTCGAAAGGATAATAATACTTCACCAAATTTTCTTCTATCCACCATATTTGGGTTCCGAAATTTGGCTTCTTCACCACGCTTGCTGTGAAAATTAATCGGCATTTTTCTATAGAATGCTTCCTGCAGTCTCTGAACAATAATCTTATGATCACATAATGTTATGAATATAAGTTTTTTCGTCTCATTTTCCTGTGTAAATCACTTAAGTGTTTGTAGGAAATTGTTTCATAGCAAAACATCTGCTCATGTATCATGAAAATAGATTAGTGGTGTCTTCATTTTGTACCATGGGGTACCGCCTGCGCCTCTGATCATGATTTCTGCTTGTTTAATTCCTAGATTAAGGTAAGAATCCTTTTAGAGAAATTTCTTCCTGCAACAGCTGGTAAATCTTCTCCAATTTCTTTAGAAAAAACAACCGGCTTTGCAGTACATATTACGACAACTGAATCAATATAGGTGGTGAAATATTCATCTTTCTATTCAACATACAAAATTCCAATAGAAATGTATATAGAGAATGGGCTAGCGGTCATCGATTCTTTATCTTTTATCGCCCTTTGTGAACTCCATTCTATCTTGTAATATTTCCTAAGGTTTATGATCCTCAAGAAATTCAATTCCCAGTATTAATTGCTATGGGATTCTTCCTACTGTTCTTGTGATAGTCAGCTCAAGTTCACCTTTTTTAGGCTTCCTTGATACCTTCAAACTATAGGTTCTTTGGAGATAATAGAACATCACAAGGAAAATGTTATCCTTTGGAGTGATGTCAAATATTACTTCAACTTCTCTCCATCCTTCTCGAGCATTTCGGCTCTCATTGTATTTTGAAATCATCTCGGATTCACCGATTTGTACTCGATCTTTTTTTCTTCCCAACGACTCTTGCTTATCTTTTCGTTTGTTGAAATACATCCTCATTGTCTCAACTCTAAGACTTCGACTTTTCTTTCAAGACTGGTTGATCTTGAATTTTCATATCGATAACTTTTGTAGTTGGAGACTCAATAAGTTACGGTAGAACCACCTGGCAAAGTCTTCAAAGATTCTTGGGACTTCAATAAATTCATTTCTCAAGAATACTTCTAAATGATATGTATTCGAGAGAGCATAGAAAATCTTGTATGTGATCAAGTAAGTTCTATTTCCTTCTTTCATCAAATTGATTCTTTTGAAATCTTGATGAAGGGTTAGAACTCTATTGAAATCTCGATCTCCCATGTTGTATGCAATTCTAGGATAGACATTAAATGCGAATTTTCCTGCATACAAATTTCATGTAACCGCTCCAAGGCATGAATCCTTGAGATTTGAGATTCGCTTGTAAAAGATAGCAAGATTGAATGGCGAATCAATTCCTTCCTTGAATATTATCTTAATAATAACTCTTATGGCTCCGATATGAATTCACGAGAGTGTATTTGCAACTTCTCTAGTGACTCTACTTTTGATATCCTGAACTTCTCGTTAAGGGACCAATTGCATCTCGATCAGGTTACCAGTGAACTCCATTGGAATGACAAATTCTCCGATAGTTACCCTGTGGATAATTTGGTGTCTTCTGTTATGAAAACCCATCTTATCCAAAGCTTTCTCCATTGCTCCGATAGTAAAACCGTCAGATATCTGAAGCTTTGGATCTTCTTTCATAATTCTCATTAGAGTCTTATGAGAAACCGTAGTATGAGAGATAAATCCTGACATATCTTCCCTGACCATCTGTTGAAGAATTTCTTATTCACTCTGATTCTGAACTGGATTCACTTCCATCGCCATAATAGATCTCTTCTTCATAGATGATTTTATAAGAGGGTAAATCCTCATATTGATACATATGGATCAAATCTTGATAATAGACAACTTCTTCGTATTTGGTGTATATTGATACATAAAGATCAAATCTTGTAATCAATTGAGATATGCCCTCTTGCTCCGCACGTCCAACAATTACAATCTTTAAAACTTTCGTTAGCTCTGGTTTGAGCTCATTTAAAAGTTCTTCTTCCAGGGGTCCTCCTGGTACTCCTTTGATTAGAACCACGATGAAGAGACTCTACTCCGCTTAGTATTGGTCTTTGCTTTGATTTATAACTTTCGGCCTTTTGTTCGATCAAAACATTATACGTTTCCATGAAGACCTACTCATTTTACTTCTACGTCCACGAGTTGTATGGATGACTTATGTGCTTCTTTTTCTTATGCCTCCGTGGTTGACCTCCACAAAGTTGGGATGTCATCATCTTCGCAACATAGATGAACTGTTTTATTAATTCCTCATAGTCTCTTATAGTTCTGTAAAGTGCTACACGATGGCACCATTGGATAGCTCGGCCTTCAGAAATACATTCTTATGGCCACTATATCTAAATCGATTTGCACCCTTGTATTCTCTCGATAAGCATTTCTCTCCAGGGGACTTGGTATCTTCGCAAAAATAATTGTGAAGCTTCATTATCTCCCACCATGGACTTCCATCAGTATTCGATGAACAACTTGATATATTCGTCAATATGACAAATATTATGTAATTCAAGGTAGTAGAGGGCTTGTTTGTATCTTTTCCTTTTCTCTTCTTCCAATCCCTCAAAATAGCCCATGCCAATAAAATAGATTTTAAATAATTTGCCATATTATCGGCGATTCCTTTCAATGACTCTCCAGTTGTGACACTGCTTCTCATTTATGAACTAATCATATCCCATGCGATCTTTATGGATCCTTCAAGAATCATCTCAAGGAGTAAGATGAATCCTTCCTTTGTAAGATTAAAGGTAACCGTTGCAATCCTCATAGCCAAGCTCAATCATCGATAAGGACTTTTAAATTCTTAAAATCGGGAATATCCAAATTTAACATCAATCCATTTGGATGTATAAGATCGAGTTGTCATCTTTCTCAAGGAATAATATAAATTTGGCATTTTGGAACATTGTTGAGTTCACGAAACAATAGGATCTCCTCTTGTAGTAAAATCTCGTGCGGCATTGGTTCATCCACATGATGTGAATCGAACTTTCTTTATTATGTTGGGATCAATTGATGGTGGTGAAGGTGGTACGTGATGTTGGTCACGAGTAACCAAAGTTGATCCATCTCCTACGTTCATCTTTAAATCAGTAATTTCTAATCCTGCGAAGGATTACGCAAGGTCATGTAGATCTTTAGGATTAATCTTCTCCATATCCATCACTTTTTAGTTTGTGACGGATTTTTCTTTGATGATAGCAAGGACCTTTTCATCGTAAATGCATCATCGTCATACAACTTCGGTTGGTTTCCTATTTTTGTGTAAATAGGGTCTTGTTTCCAAAATCAATATGTTTTTTTCTTCCGAATGAACTTGGTATGTCCTCCAGATTCGTGATTCGTTTCTCAATATCATGAAGGATTTTAATGATCTCCTTCGATATTTCACCATCGTCTCAATCGGTTTTGGATCCGATAAACTTATGTTGGTAGATGATTATGGCTATTGCCATAATTACGCATTTTACGAACTTCTCTAAGATCTTGCGAGAAGTTAGATGTGTTTGGATGTATCTCGTTCCATTCGGTATTCTATCGAAATCATAATTTTGATGGGCTTTTTCTTGATGATTCATCGAATCGCATATAATATATGATTTACCATAAGGAAACTCAGTTAGTACCCTTCTTGTCTACCGCATTGTCTCAAGGTTTCCCTATCAGCTCCTGCGAGTTCTTTTTCAACTTATTGATTGTTCCAATATGTTATGTTATCTTGGTGTTCTTGTGCATA
Organism: Rehmannia glutinosa; assembly: GCA_016081115.2. Taxonomy (NCBI): domain Eukaryota; kingdom Viridiplantae; phylum Streptophyta; class Magnoliopsida; order Lamiales; family Orobanchaceae; genus Rehmannia; species Rehmannia glutinosa. The sequence continues at coordinate 145,877,162 of CM071926.1, forward strand.
CATCGTCAAAATATGACGGTAATCTCCTGTAAGATATACATCTTGGACAATTGTCCAAATCAATTTTCTTGGAGAAAATTCTCCTCACCAATTATTAATTACATAAATATAATAAATTTAACTAAAAGTTCTTAATAAACCTAGGCTCTGATACCAATTTCAAGGATCGCAAAACCCATTAGGAGTAAATATAAAAGATGTAATGACTTTTATAAATTAAGAGGTAAAGTGCAACAACTTTAAAGTTCAGAGGCAAACTAAAAACAAGCTATTATATCCATAGGGGTAAATTTGGAACTTTTGGGCCATTTCCCGGACTTTTTGGCAAAGTGTAATTTTTTTAAAGTACGACGGGGGTAAAGTATAATTTTCAAAGTTTAGAGGGTAATTTGTAAAAAAATTGTATAGTTTAGGGAAAAACAGTTTTATCCCTCAAATATATATCAAATAAGCCTCTAAATGTACGTATATTTTACACTTATCACAAGTTAATGCTCGCTTTGTCAAAGTGGTGCGGAACACCTTGCAATAAGAGGTATCCGTCATGTCGTAGAGATCATTCACATATGCGTAGAATTTATCCAAGTGTTCCTGGGGATCTCCAGTTTTTTCATACTCTGGGAGATTGGTGGTCTTGATTCGAAAGTAGCGACTCGGATATAATGGCAAGGGCCAGTGGACTTCTCTTCATCAGGGCGGTGGCCCTCGAGTTGGCATGGCTAGGTTGCACAGCTCGAGACGCAAACGTTAGGCAAGCCTCGGGGTTGTCCCAAGGAGGCCCCCCAACACTCAAGTCAACACAGTATTCGAGAGAGAATGTAAGACAATAATCGAATATACCACGAGTTTGCAGCTCAGTGGTATCGCTCACCTTTGTAAGGGTATTGATCGAGTTCGAACCGTGTATCTATCTTTCAATTTCTTTGAAATTTATGCATCCCCTCCAACCACTACTCCCAACTTAAGAGTGATTATTAGAGAAGGGATGATTTCAATTTTAGTATCTAAACTATACACTGTTTTCACTTTTGGTACCCCACATTGGATCATATCAATTTTTAATACCCCATGTTAACATTTTAATCACTCTTGCCACATTTCATCAAACATTAGGTAATTTTGGTACCTCATGTTTTACTTTTTCATCATCAATTTTGGTACTTCATATTTTACTTTGTAATCACAAAAGGAAATAACCTATAATATAAAACAAGACTTAAGAGCCTTTGAACGCAAAAAGAGGAAGAGAAATATCAAGCTCGAGATAAGTCTAGATCAATCGGAAAACGGTCCTTCTCATCGTCACCCTAATGCGATACATTTCATTCATTGGATTGATTTAATTTCCTTTCAAGAGTAAACATATCAATTTTTGAATACATTTTTAGACTTCTAGTGCATTTTCAACATTACCCTTACGGAGTTAAGATGTAAACATGTCGATTACTTCCAATGAGTAAGTTGCTATAACAGTAAATGACAATTTTTTTTTGGGGTGGGGGGGGGGGTGGGTGGGGTGGGGAGGTTTATTTTGGTAAATTTGGTGCAAGCCCACATCCAAACAAATGAGAAGAAAGGACATATTCCCGATGAGGCGTGTGTGGTATGCAAAAAATAGGAGATTATCTATAAATAATGAAATAGTGTATACTGTATGAGCAGTTCATTTTTTTATAATTTGCGTGCACCTCGTGCACTAGAACAATATCATTGCAATATATTTAAAAGGTTTCCGCGTTTCGAGAGTGAGTCTTAAATTTACTAGTCTTTTGCCCATACGATGCACGAGATGTATTGCGTCAAATACGTAAATTGCATCCATATAAGAGTTCATGTTAATAAATATAAGAACATATAATATAAACTTCAAATAAATCAAGTTAAATCACTACCTTTTAAAATTATAAATTTAAGAATGTTTCTTTGTACACAATATTATTCGTCTGTTTGGTATTATTTTACATCGTCATAAACTGACATTTTCAAACTCTTACAGTATGTGACTCGTGAAACAACAACATATAAATGACTATGACTAAAAATTGGGTTCTTTATGGAGAACTAATGAGAATAATTAAGAAAATTAATTATTCTCATTATTTGCTACGTTTTGTAAATCATTAGATGATTTTACTTTTTGATATTTGCTTTGGGATATTTTTGTTTCTTGAATGATTCGATGTTCAATGGTGTAGTAATTTTGTATTTTTATATTATTTTGTACTTTAAATTAGGGTATTTTTTTATTATAATTCAATTGATTTTTGAGAAAATAAAATATTATCATTCGATCAGCTTAATAAAGCATAATATCAACATGTATATTAAATTTTCTTTATTGTCAATATTTATATGTTATACTTTTGAAAGTTTTGTATATCCAAAATATCATAATTACACATCGATGATCCACTATAAATTAAAAACCATCAACATTAGATTTACATAATTCGCAACATAAATTATTTAATGGTTGATTTTATTGTTGTATTAGCGAATTGTATTGCAATCAAATAAATATTAAGAGTGTGAAAAAATAGACCATAATAAAATACTTGTTTCATCAACTTTGTAATGAAATATTAATATCTTAATAAAATTACTTTGATTGGGAGCTATATATGTCTGGTCCGATTTTTAATAATATATTTTTCAAAGTATTACTTCACTAATTATCAAAAATGTTATGTATTGCAATTATATTTTCACTACTATTGGAGGCGTTTAGGCATAGACTTTATTGAGATACTATTTATAAGTGGCTTTTTATTATATACATGTATTAAACAAAAATCATATTAAATTTTGTTGCATAATTTTAGAAAAAATAAAATAAAATATTTCAAAATAAAATTATTCTATTTTTTATATACACACGATGTAAAAAAAGCATATCAAATGGACAAATTCGTATCTAATAGTCCAAATAAAGAATTTTGAGAGTTGAATATTAAAATATGTTGATAAATATAAAAAATTCTGTTAACATAAAAGTATGTTAATAAATATTAAAAATAATTTTCTATATATAAAACACTATTATGTTTATAATTTATTTGAAATATAATTTAAATATTATTACGTAAATATATATAGTGCTATGTATGGATATATGTAATATATATAATATTTGGATACCTATTATGATATATTTTCAATTAAAATAAGTATTTTTTTTCATTGAATTTAATAAATTTAAATACAATTTATATAAAAATGGGCTAAGCCTAGAAAAGAACTAAACATATATCACAAATACCAATTGATGTCCAATAACCCTAATGTACAATTATTGTAGCCCATTACAAAAATAAGTTTTTAGTAAATATATGTTATGTATTTTCATTTTTTATGCTTAATTTTTATTTTATATATGCAATATGAATGTCAAACTGATGATCGTAAAGAAACGATTAATTTGATATATTATATGCCAAAAAGGGATCATAAACAAAAAAGTTATTTAATTTAAAAAAAAACAAAAGGACAAAATAACAATTAATACAGTACACACGTATATTTGGAAAGTTTATTTTTACATAATTGTTTGTTATGATATATACATATGTATTTTCTAGAAATAATTTACTAGTTACCAAAATTAATGTTACATGTTGTAATTATATTTTACTAATTCTAGAAAGGTGTTTTAGGCGGGAAATTTTTTGGATTACTATTTATAAGTGACTTGGTTATTATATATATAGATGTTGTCGGCATAATTATCTATTTGATTATATTACACACTATGCACTACAAAAAAACAGGTTTACTTACGAGAAAAATCGTAGATAAGTATTAAGAAAATTGTAAAGTGTAGGTCAAATCATTGTAGGTAAAACCATTGTAGGTATATTATTTACCTACATAATCTAACATTGTTGGTAAATACCTACGAGAAAATCATTGATAAATTAAAAAATTATCGTGTCTTCGGTAATTTATCGGTATAATTTGAGGGGAAATAATGTTTTTTATTATGTAGGTATTTTTGTAGGTAATCGTATAATTAGTGACAATATCATTTCTTTTGGTAAATTATGTAAGCAAACTAGAATTTTCTTGAAGTGATGTGTATTGATGACAATAAATATACACTTCCATGTATTACAAATACTTGGAATACAAGCCACTCATGGGATGGCACAAAGAAAGTAGGGTAGGTATTGAAGGGTGAAAGATCTCAAACTCGAATCCCTATTTTCACTTGATCGAGCCTGTTACATGATATTTGCCTAATGTTGTTACTCTGACGGACATAGTTTGCAGGCTATTGCTTCAAACATGAGAGATTATCCAATGCCCACCCGAAGAAGAATAGTTGTGGGTGTCTTCGTCATAAATATAAAATAAAAAATACTTGCAATATAAAATGAAAAACATGCATGTACATTTATTTATTACTTTACATGTTAATAAAAGGTGACTTGTAACCGGGACGGAAAACGAATGTGAGGCCCGAATTTTAACAACGTGAGATACGGTGTTATGTAGTGATTATTTATTTGGCTATGTATCACAAACCTATTATTAATGAAACACGACTCTACTTTTATTTATTTCTTCCAACGACAATTACGCATTTCGCATTTTTGGAGCTTAGCAATTTTATATTCTCCTCTAGTATTAATGTTTGATCGAATGACTACGACTTTAGAAATATTAGACCCTCGAAAATTTAGGAGTACATTCCGATCCTTATCCAAATATTTCAACTTATTCTATAATTCATCCCAACCAACTTCCAATTTATTTTTCGATTACACATTTCTTATTTCACACCTTATTTTTTTTTAAATTTCCAAATATTTAATTATGGATATTTATACATTTTATTTTTTTCACTCAATTTTATAAAGAAAAGAAATTAAATATTTTTTCTTTTTCCCTAATTTCGAAATTACCACTTTAAATGGGGAAAATAACTCAATTTTTCTTCTGTCACTATTTTATCATTTTGTATCTCTCAACTAATATATTATTGGACAAAACAATAAATAACATTTTGATAATTTCATTTCTATTTTATTTTATAACTTCCAAGCCTACAACTAAAAATCTTCCTACAAATCCCACTAACCCCTTAGTCAAACAAATGAATTTTAAATTTCCCTCTAAAACCTAGCTTTTGGCTTCATGTCCCTAATAAACAAAGCTAGTTAGTTATTTTTTTTTACCCTAAACCCCTAATTATTCCCAATAACTATCATTAATCTCCCTAGCAAAAATCCTCTCCCTTCTCTCTAAACATTCTCCTACTTCTCTCTACAAATTTCTTCATATCTTCAAAACACACATTCTTCAAATCTTCAAACAATCTTCATATCTTCATAACACACATTCTTCAAATCTTCAAACAATCTTCATATCTTCAAAACACACATTCTTCATATCTTCAAACACACCTCCTTGAGATCTCCAAACATTTCTTCATATCTTTAAACACACCTCCCTAATATCTTCAAACACTTCTTCATATCTTCAAACACACTTTCATCATATCTTCAAGAATAATTTCTTCATATCCTCAAACACTTTCTTCTTTCTTCAAACACTTAACAAAAGCACAAGAACTCTTCTTACTTCTTTATTTTCGAAACTATCACTACTACAATGTAAGGAATTTTCTTCTTCAATCCATTTTGATATTTCTAGCTCATCCTCTTCACTTCGTAACCTAAGTTTGATTTTTTGTTTGAGGTACACTTAGAAGACAACGTGAAGATAATAGAGACTTGGAACCATCTTGACTAGACCTTAAGAAATTGTGAAGGAATTTGGACTAGAAGGTAAGAAATGGGATTTTTAGTACATTTTCTTATTCTCTTCTATTTTCCAAAATTTTGATACTCCATTTTCATTTTTCGACTTTTAGGGGCTGACCTTAAGAGTGTTTTAAGAGTGAGCAAAGAGACCCATTTTGAGACCTCTACTAGTCTCATTTCATCTACTACACAAGGTAAGTGTAGTTTTACCGATATTATTCACTCTCTTTCTTCTTTCCTTAAATTTTTAACCTCATTTCCTAACTCCTACATTTTTTTTTGATATTCCTTGACTTAGGGTCTGACCTAAGTCACTTCTTCATCAAGAGTGATTTAGTCCATTTTTCACCAACAAAATCAATCTTTAAGGTGGGTGGAAAAATCTTTTCAACTTCTAGGTGTTTTACTTAAAAATACATGTAGTATTTTGATTTTGAGCACTTGAGATATATATTATGTATTGAATGCTATTTTCTTGTATCAATTTAGAAAAATTCTCAAGTGTTGATCAAAAATGCGATTTATCGAAAAATAGGGCATACATGTACACTTTATTGTTATACTTGATGAAATTTTGTATGAGAAGGATATGTATGTGTATGACTCTTGAAATCTATGTTTTTAATGATTTATAACCTAGATAAGTCGAACATTATTGATTAAATTTCAACTTTTGGACTTAAAATGCAAAAATGGAAAGTTGGTGGACTTAATTGCAAGAAAATAAAACTTAAGGGACCCCTCTGTAATTTTCGATTTTTGGGACTGAACTCGGGTTCAAAAATTATGTTTTGACATTTTAATAAAGTTTTAAGAGTTTTTAGATACATAAAATCAACCCTTAAAAGCCCAAGGACTAGATTGTAAAATTTAGGGCTATTTTGCAATTTTCGAAACTGTACCAGACCCTAATTTTAAAATTTGAAATTTTAACTCTTAAGGGACTGGAAATAACATATTTTAAGTGTATTCCAAAAATCCAAGTGTTTAGAGCTTGGAAAGTAATTTTATAAAACTTGAGGGACCAAATTGTATAAGATTAAAATGGAGGACTAAAATGAAATTTCCAGGACTTATGCAGTCCATGCACCTGAAAATACTAATTTAACTATAACATAATGATATTTTGGACCCAAGGTTCAAATTTCATAACAACCGGACCCCTAAAAGTCCTAAAGGCAATTATTTCAAAATGGGACAAAAATGAGATTTTCAAAAGTTAAGGGGCCTATACTTATTTATTTTTAAAACTATTTTTGTCCCAATATCCCACTGACCTTAGTGACATTTTCCAACTGTAATCACATTAAAAGCCCCTCCGGGTTGTGAGTTCCAATTATTTTAAACTTAGAGACCGAAATGACAATTTTAACAAATTTGGGGCTAATGTGAGAATTTTTTAAAAAAACTCGACCTCAAAACTTAAAAACCTGAATCTCTGAATAATTTAGAGAACTTAGGAACTAACCTCATAATTGTTCAAGGTCGGGACATTTATTTATTCAATATTTAACCCCAAAAGAATTAGTTTTTACAAAACAGGGCAAATTGTAAATTTTCTTTTTACAAGAACCTAAATCGAATTATTTTTATTTTAAAGAAACAGCCCTGGACCCTCTGACTTTAATTATTGATTAAAATATTTTATTTTCTCAAAAATCCCTGAATTATCGGATCGTCTTGGACCGATTAATACGCGATCGTGGGCGACTTCCTCGTGTTGCGATTTGAATCTATAATGGACCTATGTTCCACCTAATCTTTCAAGATATCAAAGATTGCTTATCCTCCCGATAATCATCTTCATCCAAATAAATCCACCAACGCCATAATTGCGCAAATTTTGAAAACTTTCCTAAAATGCTTCCCTCGAATCAATAATACTCATTGCTGGTTGACTACTTGAGCGTGTACTTACTTTCCATCTGTGTTAACTTGTGCGTCGAGCTCAATCGGAATGGATACGTCGAGGGGATGAAACCGGGCATCTCATTTGCTATTCCACTCTCTGGCCCCATCGCCCTAATCCCCAATCGAGAGGACGGAGTTTGTCCGAGGGAAGCGGGTCGTAGTATTTGAGGTATAATCATGATTATGACGAATCCGAGCCTTGCAAGCTCCAATGTGGATTTTGTCTTTGCCTATGGAGCGATAAGGTGACGAGTTCTTGGGCCATTTTGAGCGGGGAGTTACAAGGAAGAACGAAGGAATCAGCATCGATCCACACGATTACCGGAGTTAACGGACTGATTGGTTGGCGCTACAAATCCGCACGCAACCGCTACTTGTATTGCATTGGTTGGCGCTACAAAACTGTCATTTAAACGCTACTTGTATTGCATTGGTTGGCGCTACAAATCCGTACACAACCTTTACTCGTTTGCATAGGATTGGCGTTACATTCGAGACGCAATCCTACATGCCTTGCACTGAATCATAGTACTTGTGTGACCACGAACTATTTCTTAAATAGTATAAGTATATTACTCTATAAATATTTATCACGACGCTTGTGGACTATGTGTGAAAACATGCATTTTACCTCACGCGTTTTCATACAACCGTTTTCTCGCATTAACTATATACATCGCCACACTCTCACACGATCACCCCATCCTTTGGGATTTTGTCTCATCCCTCCTGTTTTCTAACCTTTAGATGAGGAGTACATTGAAGACGCGTTGAACCTACCACGGATTGAATCCGTGCTCACTTTGTCGTACTAGTGTTTGATACATGTTTTTATCTTAATTTTGATGATTTTATTTTGTCACCAAAACAATGTTTTTAAAGGTTGTCCAAATACTCCTAAATGATTTAAAATGGTTTTAATATTTTAGGAGTATTTCCTCAAGTTTATTTTTGATAATAATGGACAACACTTTTAATGATTTTATGTCAATGGGTTTTTACTCCTAAAACAAGATTTCTAAATGTTGTCTAAATACTCCCGATTGGTTTAAATTGTTTTGACTAAATTTTGGAGTATTTCTTGAGTTTTATTTTCGACAAAATTGGACAACATTTGCATCTGTAGTGGTCGACCTGGTAAATGCATAGGGAAACTCAGACTGAAGATGTTTTTAGAAACAGAAAATGAGACGGAAGTAAAAATAGGCGAGTCGCCAAGTTGCATCAAGGCGTCGGCCGAGTCCCGGTCGATCGGTCGGCCGATGGTCGGTCACAAGACTGTAAGTTTCATTTTGAAACAGAACAAAACCTCTTCGTTTTTTGATTAGGGGACCGATTGAGACAGGGTCGACCGGTGAAGCTATGTCGGCCGGATTTTGCCCTGTTGAATTTTTCAAAGTGTTCTTATTTCTCTTATTTAAATGCGACCCCGGTGCCTACTGTGTACGGCAAAAATATGACCGTTTGACAATGGACACATTTCCTTGAATTGTGGGATTGATTTCTAATGGCTATATTCTTGATTTTAATTGTATTTTTTTAGATTTTCAATCCCCAAGAGGAGCCCATGCTTGATCAATCATCTCCTATAAATAGAGGAAGTTTTGGAGCAACCAAAACAACAATTGAGATACAACACAACAAGATACACTTCAAGCAAATACTTGGTCTTTCATTGTTATTATTCTTGTTGTAAATTGCCTAGCTTATCACCTTCACATCTTTGAGGTCTAGGCTATTCTTGATTACACCTTGCACTCAAATTGTATTATTCATTATTGAGTTGTAATCTTGATTTTTGGTTATCATTCAAACACAAGATATCCTTGTGAGTGTTCTTGTGGTAAGAACACACTTGGATGATCTAGGTGATAGGTGAAGAAGATTGTGGTGATCTTCTTATTGAAGTGTTGAAGAATTTGGTATTCTTCAAGGTTGAAGATTGTGGTAATCTTCACAAGGTGCCGTTGAAGGAAGATTGTGGTAATCTTCAAAGGGAGATTGTGGTAATCTCCAAAGGTAGTGTTGAAGAAGTGTGTGGTGCTCTTCAAGGTGTTGTAAGTTGAATTTGTATTAATTTTGGTAATTAATAAAATTCTTTTTCTTTTCGAAATCCATCCGGGATATCTTTGGGGTGGTAGAGGATTAGGCCCTAGGTGGGTTGAACCTCTTTAAATCAATGTGTGTTGTTTACATTCCGCACCTTTATTATTGTATTTGAGCATTCGGTTTCAAAAAGAGGGCGATATTAAAAAGATGGAGATAATCTATTCACCCCCTACAGATTATCGTAGCCGCTGGACTTACAACTAGTTCTTATAATCATTGATGTCGGCGACATTTTCTTTTGCTTTTGTTATTGTTGAACTCCTTCGTTCTGTTTTAGTTTGGATTGTAAGTTTAAATTCGAGATATTTTGATGGATTGTATTCGGATATTGTTGGACCTTGAGATGTAATTCGTACTTGTGTGTATTTTATTCATTTTTGCATTAGACTCTATTTCACTTGGAGTTTTGTATCCTTGGTTTAGACTGTTGAATTATTTTGTTTAAGTAATTGATCATCGTCGCGTCGCGTTTGGGGCGTGACGGTTTGTAGTATCATAGCTCGGCTAGTAAGATGGAAACTTACAGGCGGCCCCGGATAGGTTCCTACGACCTTGGATTGGATACCGCTACTAGATGACCTAAGTTGAATCTTGGATGAATATTTGAACTCTTTTGGGTTGTTATAGTGTTAAGATATCCGGATATTCCTCTATTTGGACGTTAGGTGATTTAGAAAATCTGTGATTTAGAGATTATAATGCGATATGGTGAGACTCGAAGAATATGAGGATATCTCTTGATAAGTGTATGATTTGGAAGTGATATATTATGGGATCTAGACACCTAATGATATTACTTTGGGAAAATGATAGTAGGGGAATCACTAAGTGCATTGATCAATGATAATACCCTTGTGTTATTCATTCTCAAGTACTTGCACAAGCTTAAGTAAGGGAATTTGACTTGTGGTTTAGGTATCACGGATAAGATACATTAAGGATGTGACTATTATACGATCTCAACTAGATGTTACCACTAAATATCCCATCCGGGGATAGACAAACTATTTGATCAACTTCAAGTAGCTGACGGTGTACTTTCGAAGTTTGATTTACAACAAGGATATTATAATCTGAAGATCCGTGAAGAAGCGTTTCCAAAACGGCATTTCAAACAAGATATGGACACTACGAGTTTGTAGTGATGTCTTTCGGTCGGCGAACACACCACAAACATTTATGGATCGATGCATCGAGCCTTTCAACCTTATTTGGATCAATTCATAGTGATATTCATTGATGACATACTCGTATACTCTAAGTCTAGAAAAGAGCATGACGTCATCCGAAAATTGTTTTGGAGATACTACGAGCACAAGCGTATGCCAAATTCGGCAAGTGCGAATTTTGGCTTAATGAAGTCGCATTCTTGGGACACTTAGTATCAACACCTGGGATTGCCGTAGACCCTTTGAAGGTACGGACGGTGGTTAAATGGAAACAACCCGAGTCAGTATGCGGGCGCTCGAGAAGTTTTAGGACAAGCTGGATATTATCGAAGATTTATTTAGGATTTCCCGAGATATAGGACCACTCACTCGACTAACCCAAAAGCAAGTCAAGTTTGTGTGGAATGACAAGTGTGAGGCTAGTTTTCAAGAGTGAAGAAACGACTCACCTCGACGGTCTTAGCCCTTCCAAAGGGAACAAAAACTTTGTCGTCTCTTGTGATACATCAAAGGAAAGGACTAGGAGCAATGCTCATGCGGGAAGGAAAGGTCATCGCTTATGCATCACGAAAAGCTCAAGCCCGTATGAGTCCAATTACCCAACACATGACTTGGAATTTGCGGCGACAATATTGGCGTTAAAGAAATGGAGGCACTATCTCCCTTTGAGCAACATTCACAATTTTCACGGATCACAAGAACTTGAAGTATCTATTCTCTCATAAAGACCACAATCCGAGGCAACGGAGATGGATGGAGTTAATTGAGGACTATCACTTTGATATTCAATACCATCCCAGGAAAGCTAACATAGTAGTTGACGCCTTAAGCGAAAAGGCGAGTTTAGCCGGACTAATGATTCGAGAGTGGAAATCATTAGAAGAGCTGAGCACTTGGAATCGGCGAGAACCAATACTCATATTTCATGTGCTAACATTTCGGTTAGACCGATCTGCTGAGCGAGATCAAGGAAGCACGAGGGAACAAATGTGCATCTTCAAAAACTTAAAGAAAAGATACTTATAGGGAGAGAGTTGAGAATTCTTGGTACATGAAGATGGAATTATTAGATTCAAAAAATCGAGTTTGTGTACCGAGTGACAAGCTGATTAGGAATAGAATCCTCGCGAGAGGCACACCGTTCGAAATACACTATACATCCTGGAGGAAACAAGATGTATAAGGACTTGAAATGGAATTATTGATGGGTAAACATGAAGAACCAGGTAGCGGAGTTCGTTTGAGAAGTTTGACTTGTCAGCGAGTAAAAGTAGAACACCAATAACGACCATCCGGTTTATTACAACCGTTGAGAATTCTCAGTGAAAATGGTAACACATAACGATGGACTTCGTGATGGGTCTACCAAGGACCGAGAAGGAGGCCATGATGTTATATGGGTAGTCGAGATTGCAGAGACTCACGAAAATCGCACACTTCATACCCATGAAGAAAACCGGCGACTTGCGAGAAACTCGCGTAGATTTATATCCGAGAGATCATTCGACTACGTGGAGTGCCGGTCGACATTGTGTCAGACAGACCCGAGGTTTGTCTCGGTTGCGAAGTGCTTGCATGAGGAATTGGGTACCTCGCTAAGTTTCAGAGACAGTAGCACATCCACAAGCGATGGCAAGTGCGAGGGAACGATTCAAACCCTGGAAGATATCTTTGCGAGCCTGCACGTTGGATTTCAAGGAAGTTGGGATTCGCACGTACCATTGGTGAGTTTGCCTATAATAACAACTATCAGGGCCACAAATGGGATGGCACCCTACGAAGCCTTATGCGGGCAAAAGTGTAGATTTCACTACACCTTTGGGAGATTGATGACCAATGTACTCCAAAGAGAAACGAAAGTCGCCCTCGATTTCAAAGGTCGCCTTAGTTCGGGAGGCCATGGAGAAGGTTAAGTTGATCAAGGAACGGATCCGCATGACTTAGAGCCGCCAAAAGAGTTACGGAAACAAGAGGAGAAAGGACTTGGAATTTGAAGCCGGAGATGAAGTATTTCTCGGACTCTGTCCACAAAAAGGATTGATCAATTCGAAGAAAGGAGACAAGTTGAGCCGAGATATGTTGGACCTTACAAATTTTGCGGAAGATCGGGAAGTTAGCCTATCGACTCGAGTTACTAGCACAAGATGCGAGAATGCACAATGTATTCCACGGATCGAGGTTAAAGAAGTTCACCCAAGATACTCCTCCTATGATGAAAAATTTATCCTACATCGAGAAACCAATTTGGATCATTGACCAACAGATCGTCGAGTTGCTTAATAGAGAGATTTCGATGGTTAAAGTGGTATGGGAAAACCACAACCGAGGCGAAGACGCAACGTGGGAGATGGAAGAATACATGAGCAATCAATATCCGAGTTGTTTCGAGAAGAAAATTTGGGGACCAAATTCTTTTAAGGAGGGGTGAATCGAGGCCCAATTTTAACAACGTGAGATACGGTGTTATGTAGTGATTATTTATTCGGCTATGTATCACAAACCTATTATTAATGAAACGCGACTCTACTTTTATTTATTTCTTCCAACGTCAATTATGCATTTCGCATTTTTGGAGCTTAGCAATTTTATATTCTCCTCTAGTATTAATGCTTGATCAAATGACTACGACTTTAGAAATATTAGACCTCGAAAATTTAGGAGTACATTTGATCCCTATCCAAATATTTCATCTTATTCTATAATTCATCCCAACCAACTTCCAATTTATTTTTCGATTACACATTTCTTATTTCACACCTTTATTTTAAATTTCTAAATATTAAATTATGGATATTTATACATTTTATTTTTTTTCCCTCAATTTTATAAAGAAAAGAAACCAAATATTTTTTTTGCCTTTTTTCCCTAATTTTCGAAATTACCACTTTAAATGGGGAAAATAACTCAATTTTTCTTCTATCACTATTTTATCATTTTGTATCTCCCAACTAAATAATTATTGGACAAAAAAATAAATAAAATTTTGATAATTTAATTTCTATTTTATTTTATGTCTTCCAAGCCTACAACTAAAAATCTTCCTACAAATCCCACTAACCCCTTAGTCAAACAAATGAATTTTAAATTTCCTTTAAAACCTAGCTTTTGGCTTCATGTCCATAATAAAGAAAGCTAGTTATTTTTTTTTACCCTAAACCCCTAATTATTCCCATTAACTATCATTAATCTTCCAAGCAAAAATCCTCTCCTTCATGTCTAAACATTCTCCTACTTCTCTCTACAAATTTCTTCATATCTTCAAAACACACATTTTTCAAATCTTCAAACAATCTTCATATCTTCAAACACACATTTTTCAAATCTTCAAACAATCTCCATATCTTCAAAACTCACATTCTTCAAATCTTCAAACAATCTCCATATCTTCAAAACACACATTCTTCATATCTTCAAATAATCTTCATATCTTCAAACACACCTTCTTCATATCTGTAGGTCCCAAGGGGTGTGAGTGTAAGGTTTAGAAGGGGGGTTGAATAAACTTACCAACTTTTCGATTTAGTCCTTTTTAAAGTTTGAGTTGATACTACACAGTTTGTGTCCTTGGTGGATAGCCAATTTAGTTAATCAGTAGAGTTAGTCACTCAACAGACTCAATGAAATTTGTTGATAGAATAACTCAATTTGTTAAGATCAATTAGCTCAATAATTTGTTTTTTTGGAAGACTTAACACCCTTAATCTTGGTTTAGTAATGATTTAATACTTGGTTTTAGTACTTAGAAATTATCAAGTGGATAGCAAATTTATCACAGAGTTAAATAGATAAGATGCGAGGAATTAAAGTCTTTGAAATGTAAATGACACGATAAGTTTTTATAGTGGTTCGAAGATGGGGTAATTCTTCTACTCCTCTCTTCTCCAACTCTTGGGAGGAATCCACTAGGTATTGATCAAGTATACAAAGTGGTAACAGTCCAGATACAAGTCTTGATCACACGGTGACTCGATCTTTTGGGACTCGGTCTAGAGATGCCTTGATTACTGTTTGGGTTCTCGTGACGACCCAACTTCTTCACACAGGCGTTGCCTTGCTACTACAGCCCACTTGCTCAAGCTCTTTGGATTTGATCACGAAGCCCTCCAAAAACTCGAGACGGTTCGACCTTGAACCTTCCTACAATCCTTCGTGGAATGTAGACCCCTTTTTCTTCAAAAGTTTCCTCTTCAATGAATGAAGTTATCTTTCCTTCATAGGTGAGTGTTGAATTGATGTGCTTCGTAATGTAGGCTTGAGGATTAATCTTGAATGATTTGAGAATATTTAAGTTCTGATTAAAATGTTTTATAGTGATCTTTCAAAAATCTGCTCGTTGAAGAGATAGACTTATTTTTGAAAGTCACTTGTGGACGTTGGCTTGTCTTGTTGCGATCCTTGAAATTGCCACTTCCTCGTATGAATTGTTCTTGACTTTTGAGTTCGACACGGTGTAGTGATTCCCATTGGTTTATTCCTCTTGCACGCTTCCGGGGACTGAGCACTTCGAGAAAGGTAGCATGGAGATATTACTTGTTTAAGTAATTCTCTTGATTTATGTGCAACGGATTTCTTTGAGTTGTCTCGCCTTGACCGCATTTCCTTGCTTTCCCAGGTGACTTAGAGTCGACTTCCAATCATGGATGACTCTTCTTGTCACTTCAACTTGAGACTTGGCTATCTTGAGTTGACTTGTGATACTCCACCATTTGCATCTCAGTTGTTCCTTGAGTCGAGTCTCTGTCTTCTCTTCTTTGCCATACTCATCTGTCTTGCAGCTGAGTCTTCCTTCTAGTCTTCAGTTGTCTTCTTGCATGCTTAGTCATAGCTGACTTAACTCAGCTTGACCAGCCTTATTTATTACAATACGGTTTACAAAAAAATGGGGTGCCAACTTCCTATCCTAAGTTTTACATGGCATTCATCAAAATCTAAACAATAAATTTCCCAACAATTTCCCCCTTTTTGATGATGCCAAAACTTAAAACATTCAAAATGTAAATAGCAAAGATACATACAGATAGTGCATTTACATAGAATGTATGCGTAGAATCAATCCTTTTATTGATCATAACATTCTTGTTCTTTTACACAATTTGTTTTACAAGGTGTATCGAGCAAACATTTATGTCTACGCAAAAATAGAGAATTTCTGATTTATTACGAGAAGACTTACATGAAATGTATTTACATAGTAAGATACATGAAGGGATGGACAACAACACTTCAACTCCTTTCTTTCCTTCTTTCGTCTTCTTGTTTTGTCATCTTCATTTTCTTCTTCTCTTTTTCTCATCTCCAGTGCTTTCTTCTTCTTTTCATATGCCTTAGGGCGACTTCATCTCTTCTTAGTCTCTCTTGTCTCTCCTCCCATAGCTGAGTTTGTCTTTTATTTTCTTCTTTGATTCTTTTCACATACTTAGCATTGTTTTTAGCCACTTGATTGGCTACTTCGTCAAAAACCAACCCAAGTAGATCCCTCCTTTCTTCCCTAGATCTATGTACTCAATGTTTTTGGGCGAGAGGTCTAGGTCCAAACCTTTTCCTCCACCACCGCTTCTTCCTCTACTTCTTCCTTCTCGGGCGTGTCTTTGTCGGGGTCTTCTTCTTCCCAAGCGGGTGACTAGCAGAGTGACTATCGGTGAGTCTGTTGCCTATCGCCTTCTTCACATAGTGTGAGACCCTTTTCTCAAGACAAGTCGAGGCTTGAGCCATGGACATGTTTGCGAAGTATCCTTGGATGCGAGTGTTTTAAATTCATCAACGATCTCGGCTCGATTCGGCATACGAGATGGCATAAGTGTCTCTCTCTTTGGAATGCCTCCATGTTGTTTCAAGATATTCATAACTCGGGCATTCATCCTTCCTTCCACTTCCTCCATCCCTCGCTTCAATCTTCTTTCTCTTTTGACCATAGATACAGAGAGTGTTGGAGTGGCGAGTCATTTGGGAGTTTCTTGCGATAATATCAATTTGTGACAAAGCCCTTGTTGGGGTTTGTGCAATCATCAAGGTCACATCTTTCGAGCCTTCCCCCTCAACGGACTTTCCTTTCTTTTGTTTTGACACTTCCTCACATTTGTCTTTCCCTTCTGTTGCTCCCTCTTTCTCAACGTCGGATCTCTTCTTGCGCTTTTAGGTATTCCTCTTCCCCCTTTTTGGCATCATCAAAGGAGAGAGGAACCCCTGAAACATATCTTGGCAAGGAAGTCGAAGTCTGGCGATAGCGGAGTTCGCCTCGAACCTTTGTGGAGTATGCGGCGCGAAATTCGAGTGAGTAGCGTTGGACTCGGTGAAATTAGCTTCATCTCGGCCATGAGAAGGTGAATTTTCTATCCATGTTTTCTTCCAAACGCAGGAGGTCACTCTTATTTTGCTCACGCAGCTAGACTTTATCTCAAGTGATGTGAGCTTCATGCATGTGCTCAATGTGTTCTCTCAATTTCGTCTTTGCATCGGCATTCTCATTTCGCCATACCAACAGACTTGTTGAACAATGTCTGAAGTATCTAGCTTGTTCCACACGCATTATTTCTTCTTTGTTGCCACCATTCTCGATTCGACTATTATGCCTCTCAAGTCAGTATGGTTGGCATCTCATTGTTGTCGATCTCATGTCCATGGAGGCCTGGTGCCTCTCCATCCGTTCAATTTCAGCAAATAATGCTTTGAACACCTCCCGAACTCGATTGTTCCTTCCCGTTGCATTTGAAGGCCAAGCGGCGTCAAAGTCATAGTCGAACGAGCGATGGTATCCGATGGAATGACAGGATCAGTGCGTGGAAGTGCGTGAGATCTCTCTCTAACTCTTCGGGAGGTCGGGTACCTCAAAGAGAAGGAAATGATTCTACAAAGGAATCATCATCACGCCCGGGATTTGTTCAATGATGAGTGGTGCGCGTGAAGTTCCTGTGGAGTCGAACTGCTGCTGACTTGGGAGCCTACGCAGTGGACTCTGCTTTGGTTTGGGGTCTTTTGTGAAGTGGACCCGGCTTGCTGAGCCTCGGCTGTCTTAACGGCTTCGTCGGTCTCGGCTAGTTTATCCAATTAGTGGGTGGTCTCGGAATTATCGAAGCGTCATCGGATGATGATGAGATTTCCATTGGTGGCTCATCATCAAAATTGAAAGTTTTGAGTAGTCTTGAGGTCAGACTTGCTCATGGTTGGAACATCCTCAATTTGAGTCTTTTGGATCATCACGGGGGATGACTCGGCTTCTTCATCTCCTCCCGATCCCGGAAAAGTTACATCGGGATTATCCGGGAATCATGAAGTGCACTTATCTCCTTTTTCGATGGATCAATGATAGCAGGAGGAATGTTCTCTACTTGACTTCTTTACCCAGGAAGTCTCAACCTCCCGTTGGCCTTCAATACCTCCTGCGCAGTCTCAAGCGGCAAGGCACTGGACATCCCTTTCGACAGTGTTAGTTTGTCTTAGGGTCTTCTGCGGTGGCATCCATTGGGGTCTCAACCCCATGGATTGCACTTTCATCGCCCGCCAGTGTTAACTCCCGGGGTTGTTCCTTCCCGTGTCTCGATTCGCATCGGCGCGTGCAAGAGCATTCGGGGAGCGTTGGCACCTCGGTGAGGCAGTCTCAACCGTCCGAGCTTCGTTGATGACAACTTGCTGTGTACTTTGTGTTTGTTCCTTCTCTACTTCGCCTCCTAGATTCGTTGTGGAGTCATCTGCAGCATCCTCCGACCTTGCCGCAGCGGTGGAGGAGTTTCCCCTCGGTGGCGCACCGGTGAGTGACTTGAATGGGGTCACTCGTCTCCAACTCCCTTTGTTTTTCTACCGAGTGTTCAGACCATTGGGGCGGGTGGTAAGACACCTTCAATAGGGGTTGGCTCGACTGGGATCCCTACTAACCTTGGTTTCATTGCCATTTCCTTATTTCTTCTTCCGAGTGAGTGGGGAAGTGGTGGCAAAGAACAATGGTGGCGATATCTTTCCACCACTCCCATTGGGTCGATTTCATTTGTGTTTTGGATGACTCTCTGGTCCCTCCATCAATTTTTGCTCGTGAAAGATTCTCGGACTCGTGCATTGCCTGCTTTGCATTTGCATTTCTTCGTGGCGGCAGGTCCGAGATCTCATCATCAGCATGCGATAAGACATCAAGGAGATGATGTGTTTGTTACGTGGTGCGGTGATAGGCGAGATCTTTGGCCTTCTCACGTGCCTCGCTTCCTCTCCTCTGTTGTCTCTCCTTATCCTTGAAGATCGAAAGATATCTTTGCGATTTTTCTTCATCCGATCTTTGAGATCACGGTGGTGACCCAAGAAAGTTCAGTAGTTCCTCTTCCTCTTCTATAAATTCAGCCGTTGGAATTGTTCCTTGATCGACTCAATTTCCACTTCCTCCACTCTCGCATGACGATTTTGGATGTCCGGATAAGGTGGGGATAGGATCATCACATCACTATCATCTCTATCGACCTTCTTCTTGTGTCCTCATGCTCGGGGATAGAAGGTAGCAAGTTACGTGCTCCCATCTTGTCGATTGCGTGCATTGCGGAGGGGATACGATCTGTCCAAAGCGAGTGCTCTTTCTCGGCTTCTTCTTGTGTCTCGGTATGCGAACTACGGTGGTCTTGATTTGCCTCTCTGACGCCTTGACAGACTTAGTGTTTCATCAATAATATCTGGAGACTCTACTTCTCCAGCCGAGTCTCGATATGTCTGCTTGTGGTGGTGGTGGCGAAATTTGGTTTCTCAAGCTCGAGCGCTTGATGATTCTTCTTCGTCTCCGGATGCTTCACAGTATGCTCCGCTCCCAGTCTTGGCGGCGGGCGTCTTGGTGTTTTTTCTTAGGAGGTGGCCGTCTTGGCTTATCAGTTCTCCTCTTTTTGACGATCGGAGAAGGTATTTGAGATTCCTTCTCGACCGCTTACTGCAGAGACACGGTGCTGCGGGCGGGAGCGATTCTCTTGGGTCTGTAGGGGCTTTTAGCGATTTTCTTTAGCAGTGCGCAGGGACCTTCTTCTTTGGTGGAGAGGAAACAGTTGTATCTTGAGGGTTAGTCGATTCCCCCTCACTTGTATTAGCTCTCTTGGCGTAGGCTCTCTTACATGCGCGGAGAGGTTTGATCTGAACATCCTCTTGTTTACATGGAACGCCTTTACATGTCTAAGAGGGACTCTTTTACCTCTATCGGTCGGCCGATCACCAAACCATATCCGGGGATCCTCCAAATGTACCATTCTCCTTGAAGGATTTGTTCCTACATTTTTGAGTCTGTGAGACAAACTCAGCCCGGTTTATTTTCCTTTCTTCAATGATCGCGGCCATTACGATCAACTTCGCTTTGGACATTTGGTCAAAGTCGCCAAATTGATGTCTATGCATTTGGCAAATATGTCCAACAGTTTGTGGTAGTCCTCCTTCTGACCTCTTGTTGGTTGTGTAGACTATTTTATCGGCATAGTCGGACTTGGCTACTTCCTTCCAAGCGGTGACCAAGTCTACATCGGCTTCATTGATTTCGATGCTCCTTCCGCGGTAGTGAGCGGTGTTCGCCAAATCCTTGGTAGAGATGATGAACTCCTTCCCATGAAGAGAGGATTTGATCCCCTCATCGTGAATCTCGGTGTTCACGTAGAAGCGTGCGACCTCCTCCACATAGGTCACCGAGAACTCCGTCGTTAGAAATGGCTTTAGCCGGACGTTTTGAGCTTTTCGATCGATCTCCTTTATGAGGGAGTCATCGGACCCCTGTTTGACCATGCGCTCGAAATCCACAAAGTAGACCCTATCTCGGATTTGCTTTCCTAGCTTGACAAAATCATAGGTTGATGCCATTTTTTCAGATTTCACCGAGGGAAACTTAGAAGTTGATTTGAAGATAGATAGGGTTTTGAGAGAGTTTTGCCTTTGCTTCGAGAGAAATGAGCAGTTTTGGTAATGTGTGAGAGAAACGGACAAAGAAAGGTTTAAGTATGGTCCATGAAAGGATGTGCGGGTGGTTTTGGAATGTGATCGAAATCAACGACCTAGATTTTGCACGCCCGATTTAGCATTTAATGTCTCGTATTTAATGCGGCAACATTTATATCCAATCATAAGCTTGGTGTGCGGCTTTTTTTGCGGTGCACGTCATAATTATCTTCGACATCATTCTTAAAAACATTCCCGCTTAGTAAAAACGACTTCGTTTTTGTCACTTTGCTCATAAATGACTCGGCTTTTCCCTCGGTGATTTAACTCTTCTTCTCGAGTTCTCTTAGTGACTCAATTTGTCGGCTAATTCGGTATAGTTTGTCTTCCGTCTGGTGATTCACTTAGGCTGATTTGAGAGTTGATTCTTTTTCCTTTTTGTGTTTCATTTCATTTCTTTGTTTCTTCCGAGTGTCGGCTCAGCTCAATTAATCCTAACTCATGCTTGAGTTCTTCAAATCTTGACTAACATAATGGTTTTGTGAATATATCACCAATGTTTATCGGTTGAAATATATTTCAAGGTGATGTCCTTCTTTTCAACATGATCTCTTATGAAGTGATATCGACATCGATATGCTTTGTTCTTGAGTGCAACATAGGATTTTGAGTGATTGCAATTGCACTTATGTTATCACACATGATTGGAATTTTCTTCTCTTCAACTTCATAGTCTCTCATTCTTTGTCTCATCCATAGGACTTGGGCACAAGAGCGCCATGACTATGTATTCTCGTCACCATTTGTTGAGGTGGCTATTGAATTTTGCTTTTTGCTAAACCAGGAAATTAACTTGTTTCCAAACATTTGACATGTGCTCGAAGTGCTTTTCTGTCAACTCGCATCCGGATAGTCGAGTGCGAATAGCCAATTAGCTTGAATCCACCTTCCTTTGGATACCATAAGCCGACTTCTTGGCTTCCTTTTAGATATCTCAAGATCCTCTTAGCCGCTGCCGGTCATATGGCTCTCTTTTGGAGCAGATTGAAATCTTGCACATACACCTCTTGCAAAGGTGATGTCCGGCTTGCTTCTTTGTGAGATAGAGCAATGATCCAATAAGTGCTCGTATCTTGTTTGATCTCTGTGCTTTCCATATGCATCCATGTCCATTTTGGTGATGTATTCATTGGTATATTCACGAGAAGACCTCTATACCATACCAAATTTCTTCATTAAATCTCGGTGTATTTTATTTGACTTATGAAGGTTCCATCCTTGACTATTTCACTTGGAGTCCAAGGAAGAATGTCGACTCTCCCATCATGCTCATTTCGAATTTGCTTTGCATGAGATTTGAAAATTTATGACATGACTCTTTGTTTATGGATCCAAAAATGATGTCATCCACATATATTTAAACAAGCAAGTATACTCTTCTTGTCTTGAATTACGAAAAGTGTTCTATCTACTTTTCCTTTTGTGAATCCATTCTCGGTTAGGAATTGTGACAAAGTATCATACCATGCTCGGGTGCCTGTTTCAAATCCATATAGAGCTTTCTTGAGTATATACCTTATCTCCAAGAGTCTACTGCTCAAATCCTGGAGGTTGTTCAACATACACTTCTTCTTCCAATAAACCATTTAGGAATGCACTTTTTACATCCATCGATATACGGTGAAAATTCTTGTTTTTTGCATAGGCAAGAAACATCCTTATAGCTTCCAATCTTGCTACGAGGGCAAATGTTTCATCAAAATCTATCCTTTCTTCTTGGCAATATCCTTTGGCTACTAATCTTGCTTTGTTTCTTACCACAGAACCTTCCTCGTTCATCTTATTTCTGAACACCCATTTAGTGCCTATAAAATTTTGATGGGTGGGTCTTTGTACTAATTCCCATACTTTATTTCTTTCAAACCGATTGATTCTTCTTGCATAGCTTGAATCCTTTGTGTGTCATCCAATGCTTGTGACACATCTTTAGGCTCTATTTGTGAGATAAAGCATGTGAACATAGCTTCTTGTTGAGTTCGGATCTTGTTTTGACACCTTCTCTTATATCTCCAATGACAAGTTCGGTGGATGGTCTCTCACCATCTTACATCAGGTTGGAGTAAGTTAGTTGGATTGATCGTCTTGCGGTTTGTGTTGCTTTGATCAACTCTCTCGTGATCACTTAGCTGCAAATTTTCGGTTTTTTTGAGATTGACTATCTCATCTTCATCCGAGTTTATGATTCCACTTGACCCCTTCAAAGATAGGGACTCTTTCGCATGGTTGGATGATTCAACTTATCGGTGACTCTTCAATGTCTTCTCCATTTATATTTGGCTCATCGAATACCACATGAATGGATTCTCTCTGCAACCATAGTCTTCTTGTTGAGTACTCAGAGGCTTTGCTTTCGGTGAGTATCCCAAGAAGATACCTTCATCAACTTTAGCATCGAAAGCCTTTAGATTGTCTTTGCCATTGTTATGGATGAAGCATTTACATCCAAATATTCTAAAATATGCAACATTTGGTTTTCTCCTGTCCAAATCTCATAGGGTGTCTTTGTCAAATTTGTCTTTTATCATGCATCTATTTTAAGTGTAGCATCTTTGTGTTTATTGCTTCACCCAAAATCTTTTTGGTAACCTGCTTCACTAACATGGTCCTTGTTGCTTCTTTGAGAGTTCTATTCTTCTTTCCGCAACTCCATTCATTTGTGGAGTCCTTGCTGCAGATAATTCATGACTAATGCCATTTTCAAAGACAATCTTGAGTTATTATACCATTGACAAACTCGGTCCCTCGTACGATCTTATTTTGATAATGATTTGGCTCTTCTCATTTTGAATCCTCTTCATCATTTGTGGTAATCTCTGTAGAGAGTTTCTTTCTTCTTATGCATGAATATTGTCGATGTATATCTTGAGTAGTCATCTACTACCACCAAGGTGTATTTCTTCCTACTTATGCTCATTTGGTTCAATTTGGACCAAATAGATCCATATGTAGCGGATGTAAAATTCTTGTTGAAGATGGAAGTCTTTTCTTTGAATGATGATTTGATTTGTTTTCCCTTCGACATACGCGCATATACTTTCCTTCTTATATCTCGAGTCCGGAAGTCCTTCCACAAGATTACTTACGCAAGCTTGTTAATTTTGAAATTCGGGTGACTCGGCTTTTTGTGCCACGACTGACTTGATTTTTTGTGCTCTTTGCTAATAGGCAGTCTTTGGGGTTGCGGTTGACCAATCCACGACATACATGTTCTTTTATGCGCATCCTTGCAACACAACTTCATTTGATTGATATCCTTGATTTGGCATATACCCATGTTAAATTCAACATTATAACCCTTGTCACGAGTTGGGCGATGCTTAGCAAATTGAAGTTGAGTCCTTCAACATATGTAACATCCGTGATTTCTAATCTATTCTTCTTGATGGATCAAATGCCTCTTATTTCTCCTGGAGCTTCATTTCCTCCAAATATGACTTTTGCTCCTTTGACTTCCTTGAATTTTGATGATTTTTCTTGTTTCTGTCATATGTCTAAATGACCCACTATCCTATCCATGTACCAGGTTCCTTGCTTTTCACTGTTCTTGAACAATCAAGGAAATTAAGTTTTAGGTACCCATACATAAGGTCTGAGGGGTTAGTATTGTAAGATGATCCAACCAACCTATAGCCAAATGATTTGACTCTAAGGGGTTGCCATCTATCGATGTCATAATCATAATTAATTTTGGCAAATTGCTTGGGAATTCTAGGTTCATACAATGTCTCTTTTGTCGTATGCTGTATATGTGTTTTAGCAATTGCCTTCTTTGGGTAGTTGTGATGTCTCGAGTGTAGTGCCAGGTGCATATGTGTCTTTGATGAAAGCTCTTATACCTTTTGAATGGCCTTTCTTGAGTTCTCTGCCTTTGCCCATCCGGGCTTATATTCTATAGGTCTATCGCCGATAGTTTACATCATTCCAATCAGCGAAAGCTCGGGTATTTTCTACCATTCCCATCATATGTGTTTATTTTATAGAACTTCTGGGGTTTTTGGTAGCTCTATTTCTTCTTTCTGAGTATTTCTATTTGGAGTTTCTTTGAGGAACTCATTTGAATTTCTTCTCGGTGTACTCAAGACACTCAACTGGCAGTGTGTGTGCACCTTTTGGAGTTTTGGATTTTTGGGATACTTCATTTGCTTGAAGATCCTTTTTCCAAAATCACTTTTGAGTTTGACATAGCATAGAGGATTAAATCTAAGCCTGTCTTGTCTCCACATTCTCTTTGACTCATAATAAGATCATCCAATGATTTAGATGCCTTAGTGAATGAGGCAATCACATTTTTGAGGTCAGTTTCCCTCTTTTCTATAGCGACTATTTACGCTATTAGCTTTGCATTTTCGGTCTTTAAACTTTTATTCTCATCGGCTATTTGACTTAGAGTACTCGGCTCCTTAGTCATTTTGTGAGTTTTGGCTTTGAGTAGATTTGTTTTCCTCATTTAGTAGTGTGTGTGAGGATTTAATGTGTTCAAAATCTTATATCATTTTTCCTAATGAATCATAAAGATGGAGTGGGTGATGAAGTGTGTGTGTCACGATCACTATCACTAGAATCCGAGTTTGATGAGTTAGAGTGTACCTCATCTTCTTGGTCAGAGTTGATCTTGTTCCTTGGCCATCAAAGCAGTTAGGGCTTCTTCTTGAGTCACTTGAGTAGTCGGCTTCACTACTCTATGAATCGGCCTATGTCTCTTGACTTGGGTTTGTCTCGGCCGATCTCTCGCAGCCAACATTGCCTTTTTCTTTTCTTGTCTTCTTTCTCTCGAAGACCTTTCTTTCATCTTCATTCATGTATTTGTTGACTACGAGGATATGGGCAATCAATGGCATAGTGACCTGGTTGCCTACGGTTCAGCATAGATATTCAACCTTTTGATCACTCTTTCCATTCTTGGATTGTCACCCTTTGATATTCACTTTTTGATGATCATTCTCTTGGTTGGCCTATCTTCCCTTGACTTGGAGGGGAGCCGAGTGTCTTACGGAGGATTTACCCTTGCCTTTCGTAGTTCTTATTGAAGAACTTGTTGAACCTTTAACCATCAGGGCTATTTCATCCGGATCAATGACTTCTTTGACCTCAACTCTCTTTCCATCCTTAACAATTAGAGCAGTTGTTTTGGGTACAACTGTCTCTTCCTGGTCTTTTCTTCTCGGCTCAAATTTGTAGGCTTTGAGGTCCGAGAATAGCTTATGGTTGGATGTCTTCAATAGGTCCATGGAATGTCTTAGTGCCATGACCTTCATTTCACATTCATTTGGGAGACTTTTTAGGATTTTCATACACATTTTCTTTGTGTATATTCTTTTCCAAGTGCAGATAGCTCGTTGGTGATTTCGTGAATCGAGCATCCGGTTGATCCAGGTTCTCTCCGAGATCATTTTCAAATTCTCAAATTTAGTATAGCCCCTTTGATAATTTATTTTGCTTGATTTGCTCGAGCCTTCACAAATCAATGTTAACTTGTCCCAGATTTCTTTAGCCGTTTTGCATGATTTGACTTTGTTGAACATGGCTTTGTCCAAGGTTTTGTAAAGAATGTCCTTGGCCACATTGTCCAAGTTATATCTTTTTGTCATCATTTGTCCATTCGGCTCTTGGTTTTTCAACCATAGCTGGTCTAGAGCAACATCCTCTTTCACCAGCTGCAACTCTTCTTTGTTTGTGTTCACTTTTAAAATTTGCGGTGGCCCATCCTCTATCACTATCCACATTTCATCATGTAATCTTTGATAGATGAGCTCGCATATGAATTTTCCAATCATCAAATTCTTCAATTGTGAACATAGGGATGCGTGTCAAATTTGCTTCCATGATAATCACTTTTAATGATAAAAGGAGTTTTGAAAACTTAAGTACTAAAACAGACTTTGAAAAACTTGGAGATCTAGTTCAAGTAACAGTGCGGAAGGCTCAATGAACCAACCGCTCGATACCACTTGTAGGTCCCAAGGGGTGTGAGTGTAAGGTTTAGAAGGGGGTTGAATAAACCTTACCAACTTTTCGATTTAGTCCTTTTTAAAGTTCGAGTTGATATTACATTCGTCCTTGGTGGACAACCAATTTAGTTAATCGGTAGAGTTAGTCACTCAAAGACTCAATCGAGTTGTTGATAGAATAACTCATTTGTTAAGATCGAATTAGCTCAATCGTAGTTTGTTTTCGGAAGACTTAACACCCTTAATCTTGGTTTAGTAATGATTTAATACTTGGTTTTAGTACTTAGAAATTATCAAGTGGATAGCAAATTTATCAGCAGAGTTAAATAGATAAGATGTAGGAATTAAAGTCTTTGAAATGTAAATGAAACGATAAGTTTTTATAGAGGTTCGAAGATGGGGTAATTCTTCTACTCCTCTCTTCTCCAACTCTGGAGGAATCCACTAGGTATTGATCAAGTATACAAAGTGGTAACAGTCCAGGATACAAGTCTTGATCACACGGTGACTTGATCCTTTGGGACTCGATCTAGAGATGCCTTGATCACTCGGTTGGCTTATAATTGCGACTCGGCTTCTTCAAAAAGGGCATTTTGCCTTGCTACTACTGACCCACTTGCTCAAGCTCTTTGGATTTGATCACGAAGTCCTCAAAAACTCGAGACTGGTTCGACCTTGAACCTTCCTACAATCCTTCGTGGAATGTAGACCCTTTTTCTTCAAAAGTTTCCTCTTCAAGCGATTGAAGTTATCTTTCCTTCACGGTGAGTGTTGGATTGATGTGCTTCGTAATTTAGGCTTGAGGATTAATCTTGAATGATTTGAGAATATTTAAGTTACGAGTTCAAATGTTTTCTTGAATGTTCGTGGTTCAGGTAACCTTCTCTCGAGTCATTCCTCGGCCTTTTATAGTGATCTTTCAAAAATCGCCCGTTGAAGAGATAGACTTATTTTTGAAAGTCACTTGTGGACGTTGGCTTGTCTTGTTGCGATCCTTGAAATTGCCACTTCCTCGTATGAATTGTTCTTGACTTTTGAGTTCGACACGGTGTAGTGCTTCCCATTGGTTTATTCCTCTTGCACGCTTCCTCGGGGTGGGCACTTCGAGAAAGGTAGCATGGAGGTATTACTTGTTTAAGTAATTCTCTTGATTTGTGCAACGGATTTCTTTCCGTTGTCTCGCCTTGACCGCATTTCCTTGCTTTCCCAGGTGACTTAGAGTCGACTTCCAATCATGGATGACTCTTTCATCACTTCAACTTGAGACTTGGCTATCTTGAGTTGACTTGATCGATACTCCACTCACCGTTTGCATCTCACTTTGTTCCTTGATCGAGTCCTGTTTTCTCTTCTTTGCCATACTCACTTTTGTCTTTGCGTGAGTCTTCCTTCTAGTCTTGATTGTTTTCTTGCATGCTTAGTCATAGCGACTTAACTCGACTTGACCGACTTTATTTATTACAATACGATTCTGACAAAAATGGGGTGCCAACTTCCTATCCTAAGTTTTACATGGCATTCATCAAAATCTAAACAATAAATTTCCCAACAATATCTCCAAATATTTCTTCATATCTTCAAACACATCTCTCTCATATCTTCAAACACTTCTTCATATCTTCAAACACACTTTCTTCATATCTTCAAGAATAATTTCTTCATATCCTCAAACACTTTCTTTTTCTTCAAACACTTAACAAAAACACAAGAACTCTTCTTACTTCTTTATTTTTGAAACTATCACTACTACAATGTAAGGAATTTTCTTCTTCAATCCATTTTGATATTTCTAGCTCATCCTCTTCACTTCTTAACCTAAGTTTGATTTTTGGTTTGAGGTACACTTACAAAACAACGTGAAGATAATAGACTTGGAACCATATTGACTAGACCTCAAGAAATTGTGAAGGAATTTGGACTAGAAGGTGAGAAATGAGATTTTTAGTACATTTTCTTCTTCTCTTCTATTTTTCAAAATTTTGATACTCCATTTTCATTTTTGGACTTTTAGGGGCTGACCTTAAGAGTTGTTTTAAGAGTGAGCAAAGAGACCCATTTTGAGACCTCTACTAGTCTCATTTCATCTACTACACAAGGTAAGTGTAGTTTTACCAATATTATTCACCTCTTTCTTCTTTCCTTAAATTTTTAACCTCATTTCCTAACTCCTACATTTTTTTTTTGATATTCCTTGACTTAGGGGCTGACCTAAGTCACTTCTTCATCAAGAGTGATTTAGTCCATTTTTCACCAACAAATCAATCTTTAAGGTGGGTGGAAAAATCCTTTCAACTTCTAGGTGTTTTACTTAAAAATACATGTAGTATTTTGATTTTGAGCACTTGAGATATATATTATGTATTGCATGCTATTTTCTTGTATCAAGTTGGAAAAATTCTCAAGTGTTGCTCAAAAATGCGATTTATCGAAAAATAGGGCATACATGTACACTTTATTGTTATACTTTATGAAATTTTGTATGAGAAGGATATGTATGTGTATGACTCTTGAAATCTATGTTTTGAATGATTTATAACCTGGACAAGTCGAACATAATTGATTAAATTTCAACTTTTGGACTTAAAATGCAAAAATGGAAAGTTGGTGGACTTAATTGCAAGAAAATAAAACTTAAGGGACCCCTCTGTAATTTTTGATTTTGGGACTGAACTCAGGTTCAAAAATTATGTTTCGACATTTTAATAAAGTTTTAAGAGTTTTTAGATAAATAAATTCAACCCTTAAAAGCCCAAGGACTAGATTGTAAAATTTTAGAAGTTTAAGTTTGTTTTGTAATTTAAAAACTGTACAGACCCTAATTTTAAAATTTGAAATTTTAACTCTTAAGGGACTGGAAATAACATATTTACAAAACGGGGCAAATTGTAAATTTTCTTTTTACAAGAACCTAACTCGAATTATTTTTATTTTAAAAAACAACCCTGGACCTCGACTTTAATTATTGATTAAAATATTTTATTTTCTCAAAAATCCCCTGAATTATCGGATCGTCTTGACCGATTTAACGCGATCGTGGGCGACTTCCTCGTCTTGCGATTTGAATCTATAACGGACCTATGTTCCACCTAATCTTTCAAGATATCAAAGATTGCTTATCCTCCCGATAATCATCTTCATCCAAATAACTCCACCAACACCATAATTGCCTTGCGCAAATTTTCGAAAACTTTCCTAAAATGCTTCCTTGAATCAATAATACTCGATTGCTGGTTGACTACGAACGTGTACTTACTTTCTGCCTCGAGTCAACTTGGTGCGTCGAGCTCACGATCGGAATGGATACGTCGGGGATGAAGCTTAGGGCATCTGTTTGCTATTCCACTCTCTGGCCCCATCGCCCTAATCCCGCAACTAAGGGACGGAGTTTGTCCAAGGGAAGCGGGTCGTAGTACTTGAGGTATAATCATGATTATGATGAATCCGAGCCTTGCAAGCTCCAATGTGGATTTTATCTTTGCTTATGGAGCGATAAGGTGACGATTCTTGGACCATTTTCGGGAGTTACAAGGAAGAACGAAGGAATCACGCATCGATCCACACGATTCTCGAGTTAAACGGACACGATTGGTTGGCGCTACAAATCCACGCAACGCAACCGCTACTTGTATTGCATTGGTTGGCGCTACAAAAGCATTTAAACGCTACTTGTATTGCGTTGGTTGGCGCTACAAATCCGTACACAACCTTTACTCGTTTGCATAGGATTGGCGTTACATTGACGCAATCCTACATGCCTTGCTGAATCATAGTGCTTGTGTGACCACGAACTATTTCTTAAATGGTATAAGTATATTACTTTATAAATATTTATCACGACGCATGGACTATGTGTGAAAACATGCATTATACCTCACGCGTTTTCATACAACCGTTTTCTCGCATTAACTATATACATCGCCACACTCTCACACGATCACCCCATCCTTTGATATTTTGTCTCATCCCCTCCTCGTTTTCTAACCTTTAGATGAGGAGTACATTGAAGACGTCGAACCCGCCACGGATTGAATCCCGTGCTCCGCCTATCGTACTAGTTCTTATAATCATTGATGTCGGCGACATTTTCTTTTGCTTTTGTTATTGTTGAACTCCTTCGTTCTGTTTTAGTTTGGATTTGTAAGTTTAAATTCAGATATTTTGATGGATTGTATTCGGATATTTTCGGACCTTGAGATGTAATTCGTACTTGTGTGTATTTTATTCGCGCATTAGACTCTATTTCACTTGGAGTTTTGTATCCTTGGTTTAGATCATGTTGAATTATTTGTTTAAGTGATTGATCATCGTCGCATTGCGTTTGGGCGTGCAGATTATGGTATCGAGCTCGGCTAGTAAGATGGAAACTTACACCGAAGCTGACCCAGGATAGGTTCCTCTCGACCTTGGATTGGATACCGCTACTAGATGACCTAAGTTGAATCATGGATGAATATTTGAACCCTTTTGGGTTGTTATAGTGTTAAGATATCCGGATATTCCTCTATTTCGACGTTAGGTGATTTAGAAAATCTATGATTTAGAGATTATAATGCCACGATATGGTGAGACTCGAAGAATATGAGGATATCTCTTGATAAGTATATGATTTGGAAGTGATATATTATGGGATCTAGACACCTAATGATATTACTTTGGGGAAAATGATAGTAGGGGAATCACTAAGTGCATTGATCAATGATAATACCCTTGTGTTATTCATTCTCAAGTACTTGCACAAGCTTAAGTAAGGGAATTTGACTTGTGGTTTAGGTATCACGGATAAGATACATTAAGGATGTGACTATTATACGATCTCAACTAGATGTTACCACTAAATATCCCCCCGAGGATAGACAAACTATTTGATCAACTTCAAGTAGCGGACAGTGTACTCAAGTTTGATTTACAACAAGGATATTATCAATCAAGATCCGTGAAGAAGACGTTTCCAAAACGGCATTTCAAACAAGATATGGACACTACGAGTTTGTAGTGATGTCTTTCGATCGATTTAACGCACAGCAGCATTTATGGATCATGCATCGAGCCTTTCAACCTTATTTGGATCAATTCATAGTGATATTCATTGATGACATACTCGTATACTCTAAGTCTAGAAAAGAGCATGAACGTCATCTGAAAATTGTTTTGGAGATACTACGAGAGCACAAGCAGTATGCCAAATTCAGCAAGTGCGAATTTTAGCTTAGTGAAGTCGCATTCTTGGGACACTTAGTATCCAACACACTGGGATCGCCGTAGACCCTTGAAGGCAGCGGTGGTTAAATGCAAACAACCCGAGTCAGATGGCGATCAGAAGTTTTTAGGACAAGAGTGGATATTATCGAAGATTTATTTAGGATTTCCCAAGATAGTTTGGACCACTCACTTGACTAACCCAAAAGCAAGTCAAGTTTGTGTGGAATGACAAGTGTGAGGCTAGTTTCCAAGAGTTGAAGAAACGACTCACTACAACTCCAGTCTTAGCCCTTCCAAAGGGAACAGAAAACTTTGTCGTCTACAGTGATACATCAAAGGAAGGACTAGGAGCAGTGCTCATGCAGGAAGGAAAGGTCATCGCTTATGCATCACGAAAGCTCAAGCCGTATGAGTCCAATTACCCAACACATGACTTGGAATTTGCAGCGACAATATTCGCGTTAAAGAAATGGAGACACTATCTCCACGGAGCAACATTCACAATTTTCACAGATCACAAGAGCTTGAAGTATCTATTCTCTCATAAAGACCTCAATCTGAGGCAACGGAGATGGATGGAGTTAATTGAGGACTATCACTTTGATATTCAATACCATCCCGGGAAAGCTAACATAGTAGTTGACGCCTTGAGCAGAAAGGCGAGTTTAGCCAGACTAATGATTCGAGAGTGGAAATCATTAGAAGAGCTGAGCACTTGGAATCCGACGAGAACCAATACTCATATTTCATGTGCTAACATTTCGGTTAGACCCGATCTATTTGAACGAGATCAAGGAAGCACAGGGAAGCAGGATGTGCATCTTCAAAAACTTAAAGAAAAGATACTTAAGGGAGAGAGTTCAGAATTCTTGGTACATGAAGATGGAATTATTAGATTCCAAAAAATCGAGTTTGTGTACCGAGTGACAAGCAGATTAGGAATAGAATCCTCGCAGAGGCACACTGCATTCGAAATACACTATACATCCTGGAGGAAACAAGATGTATAAGGACTTGAAATGGAATTATTGATGGGTAAACATGAAGAACCAGGTAGCGGAGTTCGTTGCGAGATGTTTGACTTGTTAACGAGTAAAAGCGAGAACACCAATAACGACCATCCGGTTTATTACAACCGTTGAGAATTCTCGAGTGAAAATGGTAACACATAACGATGGACTTCGTGACGGGTCTACCAAGGACGGAGGAGGCCATGATGTTATATGGGTAGTCGAGAGGACTCACGAAATCGCACTTCTTACCCATGAAGAAAACCGACTTCTTTGAAACTCGCGTAGATTTATATCTCGAGAGATCATTCGACTACATGGAGTGCCAATCGACATTGTGTCGACAGAGACCCGAGGTTTGTCTCTAGATTCTGGAAGTCCTTGCACGAGGAATTGGGTACCTCGCTAGGTTTCAAAGATGTACCGCACATCCACAAACCGATGGCAAGTCCGAGTGAACGATTCAAACCCTGGAAGATATTTGCGAGCACGCACGTTGGATTTCAAGGAAGTTGGGATTCGTGACGTACCATTGGCTGAGTTTGCCTATAATAACACTATCAGGCCACAAATGGGATGGCATCCTACGAAGCCTTGTACGGGCGAAAGTGTAGATTTCCACTACCTTTGGGAGATTGATGACCAATGGACTCCAAAAGAGAAACGAAAGTCGCCTCGATTTCAAAGGTCGCCTTAGTTCGGAGGCCATGGAGAAGGTTAAGTTGATCAAGGAACGGATCCGCATGACTTAGAGCCGCCAAAAGTGTTACGCAAAACAAGAGGAGAAAGGACTTGGAATTTGAAGCCGGAGATGAAGTATTTCTCGGACTCGTCCCACGAAAGGATTGATCAATCCGAAGAAAGGATACAAGTTGAGCCCGAGATATGTTGGACCTTACAAATTTTGCAAGAGGATCGGGAAGTTAGCCTACCGACTCGAGTTACTAGCACAGTATGCGAGAATGCACAATGTATTCCACGTATCGAGGTTAAAGAAGTTCACCCAAGATACTCCTCCTATGATGGAAAATTTATCCTACATCGAAACCAATCGGATCATTGACCAACAGATACGTCAGTTGCTTAATAGAGAGATTTCGATGGTTAAAGTGGTATGGGAAAACCACAACCGAGACGAAGACGCAACGTGGGAGATGGAAGAATACATGAGCAATCAATATCCGAGTTGTTCAAGAAAATTTGGGGGCCAAATTCTTTTAAGGAGGGGTGAATCGAGGCCCGAATTTTAACAACGTGAGATACGGTGTTATGTAGTGATTATTTATTCGGCTATGTATCACAAACCTATTATTAATGAAACGCGACTCTACTTTTATTTATTTATTTCCAACGTCAATTATGCATTTCGCATTTTTGGAGCTTAGCAATTTTATATTCTCCTCTAGTATTAATGCTTGATCAAATGACTACGACTTTAGAAATATTAGACCCTCGAAAATTTAGGAGTACATTTCGTTCCCTATCCAAATATTTCATCTTATTCTATAATTCATCCCAACCAACTTCCAATTTATTTTTCGATTACACATTTCTTATTTCACACCTTTATTTTAAATTTCTAAATATTAAATTATGGATATTTATACATTTTTTTTTTCTCTCAATTTTATAAAGAAAAGAAACCAAATATTTTTTTCTTTTTTCCCTAATTTTTGAAATTACCACTTTAAATGGGGAAAATAACTCAATTTTTCTTCTATCACTATTTTATCATTTTGTATCTCCCAACTAAATAATTATTGGACAAAAAAATAAATAAAATTTTGATAATTTAATTTCTATTTTATTTTATGTCTTCCAAGCCTACAACTAAAAATCTTCCTACAAATCCCACTAACCCCTTAGTCAAACAAATGAATTTTAAATTTCCCTCTAAAACATAGCTTTTGGCTTCATGTCCATAATGAAGAAAGCTAGTTTTTTTTTTACCCTAAACCCTAATTACTCCCATTAACTATAATTAATCTCCCAAGCAAAAATCCTCTCCCTTCCCTCTCGTCTAAACATTCTCCTACTTCTCTCTACAAATTTCTTCATATCTTCAAAACACACATTCTTCAAATCTTCAAACAATCTTCATATCTTCAAAACACACATTTTTCAAATCTTCAAACAATCTTCATATCTTCAAAACTCACATTCTTCAAATCTTCAAACAATCTCCATATCTTCAAAACACACATTCTTCATATCTTCAAACAATCTTCATATCTTCAAACACACCTCTTTCATATCTGTAGGTCCCAAGGGTGTGAGTATAAGGTTTAGAAGGGGGTTGAATAAACCTTACCAACTTTTCGATTTAGTTACTTTTTAAAGTTTGAGTTGATACTACATTGCGTTCTTGGTGGACAGCCAATTTAGAAAATCGTAGAGTTAGTCACTCAATGACTCAATCGAGCATTTGTTGATAGAATAACTCATTTGTTAAGATCGAATTATTCAATCGTAGTTTGTTTTATTGGAAGACTTAACACCCTTAATCTTGGTTTAGTAATGATTTAATACTTGGTTTTAGTACTTAGAAATTATCAAGTGGATAGCAAATTTATCAGAGAGTTAAATAGATAAGATGCGGGAATTAAAGTCTTTGAAATGTAAATGACACGATAAGTTTTTATAGAGGTTCGAAGATGGGGTAATTCTTCTACTCCTCTCTTCTCCAACTCCCGGAGGAATCCACTAGGTATTGATCAAGTATACAAAGTGGTAGCAGTCCCGGATACAAGTCTTGATCACACAACCGTGACTTGATCCTTTGGGACTCGCCAGAGATGCCTTGATCACTCGGTTGGCTTCTAAACGACTAAGCTTCTTCACAGGCAAATTTGCCTTGCTACTACAGCCCACTTGCACAAGCTCTTTGGATTTGATCACGAAGCCCTCCAAAAACTCGAGACCGGTTCGACCTTGAACCTTCCTACAATCCTTCGTGGAATGTAGACCCTTTTTTTCAAAAGTTTCCTATTCAACCGATTGAAGTTATCTTTCCTTCACATGTGAGTGTTGAATTGATGTGCTTCGTAATGTAGGCTTGAGGATTAATCTTGAATGATTTGAGAATATTTAAGTTCTGATTCAAATGTTTTCTTGAATGTTCGTGGTTCGAGGTAACCTTCTCTCGCAGTCATTCCTCGGCCTTTTATAGTGATCTTTCAAAAATCGCCCGTTGAAGAGATAGACTTATTTTTGAAAGTCACTTGTGGACGTTGGCTTGTCTTGTTGCGATCCTTGAAATTGCCACTTCCTCGTATGAATTGTTCTTGACTTTTCGAGTTCGACACGGTGTAGTGCTTTCCATTGATTTATCTTCTTCTTGCACGCTTCGGGATCGAGCACTTGAGAAAGGTAGCATGGGGATATTACTTGTTTAAGTAATTCTCTTGATTTACGTGCAACGGATTTCTTTGAGTTGTCTCGCCTTGACCGCATTTCCTTGCTTTCCCCAGGTGACTTAGAGTCGACTTCCAATCATTGGATGACTCTTCTATCACTTCAACTTGAGACTTGGCTATCTTGAGTTGACTTGGTGATACTCCACTCAAATTTGCATCTCGTTGTTCCTTGATCGAGTCCCCTGTCTTCTCTTCTTTGCCATACTGTTGTCTTGCGTGAGTCTTCCTTCTAGTCTTCAATTGTTTTCTTGCATGCTTAGTCATAGCCGACTTAACTCGGCTTGACCAGCCTTTATTTATTACAATACGATTTACAAAGAAAATGGGGTGCCAACTTCCTATCCTAAGTTTTACATGGCATTCATCAAAATCTAAACAATAAATTTCCCAACAATTTCCCCCTTTTTGATGATGCCAAAACTTAAAACATTCAAAATGTAAATAGCAAAGATACATACGGATAGTGCATTTACATAGAATGTATGCGTAGAATCAATCCTTTTATTGATCATAACATTCTTGTTCTTTTACACAAATTTACAAGGTGTATCGAGCAAACATTTATGTCTACGCAAAAATAGAGAATTTCTGATTTATTACGAAGACTTACATGAAATGTATTTACATAGTAAGATACATGAAGGGGTGGACATCAACACTTCATCTCCTTTGTTGCCTC
Source organism: Rehmannia glutinosa (assembly GCA_016081115.2). NCBI lineage: Eukaryota > Viridiplantae > Streptophyta > Magnoliopsida > Lamiales > Orobanchaceae > Rehmannia > Rehmannia glutinosa. The sequence continues at coordinate 145,914,304 of CM071926.1, forward strand.
CTTCTTTCGTCTTCTTGATTCTGTCATCTTCTGTTTCTTCTTCTCTTTTTCTCATCTCCACCGTTCTTCTTCTTCTTTTCATATGCCTTCGGGCAGCTCCATCTCTTCTTAATCTCTCTTGTCTCTCCTCCCATAGATGAGTTTGTCTTTTATTTTATTCTTCGATTCCTTTCACATACTTAGAATTGTTTTTATCCACTTGCAGATTGGCTACTTCGTCAAAACCAAACCCAAAGAGATCCCTCCTTTCTTCCCTAGATCTATGTACTCAATGTGTTTGGGCAGAGGTCTCAGGTCCGAAACCTTTTCCTCCTCCATCGCTTCTTCCTCTACTTCTTCCTCCTCGGGCGTGTCTTGTGATCGGGGTCTTATTCTTCGCAATCGAGTGACTAGCAGAGTGATCGGTGAGTCTGTTGCCTATCGCCTTCTTCACATAGTGTGAGACCCTTTTTCAAGACAAGTCCCAGGCTTGAGCCATGGACATGTTTGCGAAGTATCCTTCGGATGCGAGTGTTTTAAATTCATCAATCGATCTCGGCTCGTTCCGGATACGAGATGGCATAAGTGTCTCGCTCTCTTTGGAATGCCTCCATGTTGTTTCAAGATATTCATAACTCGGGCATTCATCCTTCCTTCCACTTCCTCCATCCTCGCTTCAATGTCTTTTCTTTCGGCCATAGATACAAAGCAGAGTGTTGGAGTGGCGAGTCTTTGGGAGTTTGTCAGCTTCGATAATATCATTTGTGACAAGACCTTGTTGGGGGTTTGTGCAATCATCAAGGTCACATCTTTCGAGCCTTCCCCTCAGCGGACTTTTCTTTCTTTTGTTTTGACACTTCCTCAATTTGTTTTTCCCTTTACTGTTTGCTCCCTCTTTCTCAATGTTAGATCTCTTCCGCTTTTAGGTATTCCTCTTCCCCTTTTTGGCATCATCAAAGGAGAGAGGAACCCCTGAAACATATCGCAAGGGAAGTCGAGTCTGGCGATAGCCGAGTTTCGCCTCGAGTCTGGCTGCAGAGTATGCGGCGCGAAATTCGGAGCGAGTAGTGTTTGACTCGGTGAAATTAGCTTCATCTCGGCCATGAGAAGGCTGAATTTTCTATCCATGTTTTCTTCCAAACGCAGGAGGTCACTCTTATTTTGCTCACGCAGCAGCCTTTATCTCGGAAAGTGTGAGCTTCATGCATGTGCTCAATGTGTTCTCTCAATTTCGTCTTTGCATCAAAGCATTTTTTTCGCCATACCAACGACTTGTTGAACAATGTCTGAAGTATCTAGCTTGTTCCACACGCATTGTTTCTTCTTTGTTGCCACCATTCCTCGATTCACTATTATGCCTCTCAAGTCGCCAGATGAGTTGGCATCTCTCGTTGTCGATCTCATGTCCATGGAGGCACGGTGCCTCTCCATCCGTTCAATTTCAAAGCAAATAATGCTTTGAACACCTCCCGAACTTCAGTTGTTCCTTGATTCTGGTGAAGGTCAAGCAAATCAAAGTCATAGTCACCGAACGATGGTATCCGATGGAATGACGAGGATCAGTGCGTGGAAGTGCGTGAGATCTCTCTCGACTCTTGAGGGAGGTCGGGTACCTCCAAAGAGAAGGGAAATGATTCTACAAAGGAATCATCACGCCAATCGGGATTTGTTCAATGATGAGTGGTGTGCGTGAAGTTCCTTGTGGAGTCGAACTGCCGCTGCGGCTTGGGAGCTGCGCAGGTGGGATCGTATTTTTTGGGGTCTTTTGTGAAGTGGACCCACTTTGCCGAGCCTCATTTGTCTTAACAGACTTCGTCGGTCTGTTTGGTTTCTCCAATTGAGTGGGTGGTCTCGGCCTTATCGAGCGTCATCGGATGATGATGAGATTTCCATTGGTGGCTCATCATCAAAATTGAAAGTTTGACGAGTAGTCTTGAGGTCGACTTGCTCGTGGTTGGAACATCCTCGGTGAAGTCTTTTGGATCTGTCACGGGGATGACTCGAAACCTTCTACATCTCATTTCGATCCGGAAAAGTTACATCGGGATTATCCGGGAATCATGAAGTGCACTTATCTCCTTTTCTCGATGGATCAATGATAGCGGGAGGAATGTTCTCTACTTGACTTCTTTACCCCGAGAAGTCTCAACCTCCCGTTGGCCTTCAATACCTCCTGCGGTCTCAATTGCAAAGCAAGTCTTGACATCCCTTTCGGCTTGATGTCGGTATGTCTTAGGGTCTTCTGCGGTGGCATCCATTGGGGTCTCAACCCCATGGATTGCACTTTCATCGCCCAGTGTTAACTCCGTGGTTGTTCTTCGTGCCTCGGATCGCATCGCGTCGGTAGCCCAAGAGCGGTTGGCACCTCGGTTGAGACAGTCTCAATCGCCCGAGCTTCGTTGATGACAACTTTGCTGTGTACTTTGTGTTTGTTCCTTCTCTACTTCGCCTCCTAGATTCGTTGTGGAGTCATCCGCAGATCCTCCGACCTTCTGCTGTGGGGGAGTTTTCCCCTCGGGCGCGGGTGAGTGACTTGGAATGGGGTCACTCGTCTCCAAACTCCCTACTGTTTTTTACGAGTGTTGCCAGTTGGGGCGGTGGTAAGACACATTCAATAGGGGTTGGCTCGATTGGGATCCCTACTAACCCGCTTTCATCGCCATTTCCTTATTTCCTTCTTCCGAGTGAGTGGGGAAGTGGTGGCAAGAACAACGGTGGCGATATGTTGCACCACTCCCATTGGGTCGATTTCATTGTGTTTTGGATGACTCTCTGGTCCCTCCATCAATTTTTGCTCGTGAAAATTCTCGATTCGTGCATTGCATTACGCTGTACTTGCATTTCTTACGTGGGCGGCAGCAGGTCCGTGATCCTCATCACGGCCTCGATAAGACATCAAGGAGATGATGTGTTTGTTCTCGGGTGCGGTGATAGGGCGGAGATCTTTGGCCTTCTCACGTGCCTCGCCTTCCTCCGCCTGTCTCTCATTCTCCTTATCCTTGAAGATCCGAAAGATATCTTTGCGAGTTTTTCTTCATCCAATGATGAGATCACGGTGGTCGACCCAAGAAAGTTCAGTAGTTCCTCTTCCTCTTCTATAAATTTAGGCCGTTGGAACTATTCCCTTGATCGACTCAATTTCCACTTCCTCCACTCGCAGGACGATTTTGGATGTCCGGATAAGGTGGGGATAGGATCATCACATCACTATCATCTCTATCGCCTTCTTCTTGTTGTCCCTCATGCTCGGGGATAGAAGGTAGCAAGTTCGTGCTACATATTGTCGATTGCGTGCATTTGCGGAGGGGATACGATCCTCACAGCGAGTGCGCTTTCTCGCCTTCTTCTTGTGTCTCGGTGTGCGAACTACACTGGTCTTGATTTGCCTCATTGATCGCCTTCACAGACTTAGATGTTTCATCAATAATATCCGAGACTCTACTTCTCCAGCTGATCTCCGTGTCTGCTTGGTGAGTGGTCGACTCGGCCGGTTTCTCAAGCTCGGAGCGCTTGATGATTCTTCATCGTCTCTTAGTTCGTACCGCAGGGATTTCGGTTCGGAGAGAGTTTCTTCGAGTCTTGGCGGGGGCTTGTGGTGTTTTCTTCCGAGGAGCCGGACGTCTTGGCTTATCGGTTCTCCTCTTTTTGACGATCGGAGAAGGTATTTGAGATTCCTTCTCTCGCCATCTTGGGGCGGGAGAGACATGGCTGCGGGCGGGAGCAGTTCTCTTCGGCTGCGCAGGGGCGATTTTTAGCATTTGTAAAGGGGGCTTTCTTCTTTGGTGGAGAGAAAAACATTTTGTATCTTTGGTCGGTGATCCCCCTCACTTGTATCAGCTCTCTTGGCGTAGGCTCTCTTCAGTGCGCCGAGAGGTTTGATCCGAATATCCTCTTGTTTACATGGAATGCCTTTACATGTCTAAGAGGGACTCCTTTGACCTCCATCATCGGCCGATCACGGACCATATCCCAGGATCCTCCAAATGTACCATTCTCCTTGAAGGATTTGTTCCCTACATTCCGTAGACTCTGCAAGACAAACTCAGCCCAGGTTTATTTTCCTTTCTTCAATGATCGCACCATTACGATCAACTTCGCTTTGGGAGACGGTTGGTCAAAGCCGCCAAATTTGATGTATATCGTTTGGCAACTATGTCCAACAGCTTTGTGGTAGTCCTCCTTCAAAGACCTCTTGTTGGTTGTGTAGACTATTTTATCAAGATAGTCGGACTTGGCTACTTCCTTCCAAGCAGCGGCCAAGTCTACATCACTTCATTAATTTCGATGCTCCTTCCGCCGGTAGTGAGCAGTTTTTCGCCAAATCCTTGGTAGAGATGATGAACTCCTTCCCGTGAACAGAGGATTTGATCCCCTCATCGTGAATCTCGGCGTTCACGTAGAACGTGCGACCTCCTCCACATAGGTCACCGAGAACTCCATCGTTAGAAATGGCTTTAGCCCGGACGTTTCGAGCTTTTCGGCGATCTCCTTTATGAGGGAGTCATCGGACCCTGTTTGACCATGCCCTCAAAATCCACAAATTAGACCCTGTGTGGATTTGCTTTCCTAGCTTGACAAAATCATAGGTTGATGCCATTTTTCAGGATTTCACCGAGGGAAACTTAGAAGTTGATTTGAAGATAGATAGGGTTTTGAGAGAGTTTTGCCTTTTGCTTCCGAGAGAGAAATGAACAGTTTTGGTAATGTGTGAGAGAAACGGACAAAGAAAGGTTTAAGTATGGTTCATGAAAGGACGTGCGGGTGGTTTTGGAATGTGATCGAAATCAACGGCCTAGATTTTGCACGCCGATTTAGCATTTAATGTCTCGTATTTAATGCGGCAAAGCATTTATATCCAATCATAAGCTTGGTGTGCGCTTTTGCTGTGCACGCGTCATAATTATGCTAACGTCATTCTTAAAAACATTCCCGCTTAGTAAAACGACGGCGTTTTGTCACTTTGCTCATAAATTACTCGGCTTTTCCTCACTGATTTAACTCTTCTTCTCACAGTTCTCTTAGTGACTCAAATTTGTCACCTAATTCGGTATAGTTGTCTTTCGATACGGTGATTCACTTAGCTGATTTGAGAGTTGATTCTTTTTCCTTTTTGTGTTTCATTTCTTTTTTTGTTTCTTCCGAGTGTCACTCAACTCAATTAATCCTAACTCATGCTTAAGTTCTTCAAATCTTGTGACATAATGGTTTTGTGAATATATCACCAACTGTTTATCGGTTGAAATATATTTCATGGTGATGTCCTTCTTTTCAACATGATCTCTTATGAAGTGATATTTGACATCGATATGCTTTGTTCTTGAGTGCAACACAGATTTTGAGTGATTGCAATTGCACTTGTGTTATCACACATGATTGGAATTTCCTTCTCTTCAACTTCATAGTCTCTCATTTCTTTGTCTCATCCATAGGACTTGGGCACAACATTTGCCGCATGACTATGTATTCTCGCTTCAATTTGTAGAGGTGGCTATTGAATTTTGCTTTTTGCTAAACCAGAAATTAACTTTGTTTCCAAGCATTTGACATGTGCTGAAGTGCTTTTTCTTCACAACTCGCATCCAAGATAGTTAGAGTCGAATAGCCAATTAGCTTGAATCCACCTTCCTTTGGATACCATAAGCCGACTTCTTGGCTTCCTTTTAGATATCTCAAGATCCTCTTTATTTGCGGTCATATGGCTCTCTTTTGAGCAGATTGAAATCTTGCACATACACCTACAACAAAGGTGATGTCCGGTCATTTCTTGTGAGATAGAGCAATGATCCAATAAGTGCTCAGTATCTTGTTTGATCTACTGAGGCTTGCCATATGCATCTATGTCCATTTTGTGATGTATTCATTGGTATATTCGGAAGACTTCTCTTCCATACCAAAATTCTTCATTAAATCTCTGGTGTATTTTATTTGACTTATGAAGGTTCCATCCTTCATTTGTTTCACTTGGAGTCCAAGGAAGAATGTCAGCTCTCCCATCATGCTCATTTCGAATTTGCTTTGCATGAGATTTGAAAATTTATCACACAGCTCTTTGTTTGTGGATCCAAAAATGATGTCATCCACATATATTTGAACAAGCAATATACTCTTCTTGTCTTGAATTCTGAAAAGTGTTCTATCTACTTTTCCTTTTGTGAATCCATTCTCAGTTAGGAATTGTGACAAAGTATCATACCATGCTCTAGGTGCCTGTTTCAATCCATATAGAGCTTTCTTGAGTTTATATACCTTATCTCCAAGAGTCTTCTGCTCAAATCCTGGAGGTTGTTCAACATACACTTCTTCTTCCAATAAACCATTTAGGAATGCACTTTTACATCCATCGATATACAAGTAAAATTCTTGTGAGTCGCATAGGCAAGAAACATCCTTATAGCTTCCAATCTTGCTACAGGGGCAAATGTTTCATCAAAATCTATCCTTTCTTCTTGACAATATCCTTTGGCTACTAATCTTGCTTTGTTTCCTACCACAGAACCTTCCTCGTTCATCTTATTTCGAACACCCATTTAGTGCCTATAACATTTTGATGGGTGGGTTTTTGTACTAATTCACATACTTTATTTCTTTCAAACTGATTGATTCTTCTTGCATAGCTTGAATCCACTTTGTGTGTCATCCAATGCTTGTGACACATCTTTAGCTCTATTTGTGAGATAAAGCATGTAAACATAGCTTCTTGTTGAGTTCGATCTTGTTTTGACACCTTCTCTTATATCTCCAATGACAAGTTCGGTGGATGGTCTCTCGGCCATCTTACATCGAGTTGGAGTAAGTTAGTTGGATTGATCGTCTTTGGTACTGTGTTGCTTTGATCAACTCTCTCGTGATCACTTACCGCAAATTTTCCACATTTTTGAGATTGACTATCTCATCTTCATCTCGAGTTTATGATTCCGGCTTGACTTCAAAGATAGGGACTCTTCGCATGGTTGGATGATTCAACTTATCGGTGACTCTTCAATGTCTTCTCCATTTATATTTGGCTCATCGAATACCACATGAATGGATTCTCTCGCAACCATAGTCTTCTTGTTGAGTACTCAGGCTTTGCTTTCGGTGAGTATCCCAAGAAGATACCTTCATCGACTTTAGCATCGAAAGCCTTTAGATTGTCTTTGCCATTGTTATGGATGAAGCATTTACATCCAAATATTCTAAAATATGCAACATTTGGTTTTCTCCTGTCCAAATCTCATAGGATGTCTTTGTCACGGTCTGTTTTATCATGCATCTATTTTGAGTGTAGCATGTTGTGTTTATTGCTTCAGCCCAAAATCTTTTTGGTAACCCCTTGACTAACATGGTCTGCACGCTTCTTTGAGAGTTCTATTCCTTCTTTTCGCAACTCCATTCTGTTTGTGGAGTCCTTGCTGAGATAATTCATGACTAATGCCATTTTCAAAGACAATCCGAGTTATTATACCATTGACAAACTCAGTCCCTGTCTCGATCTTATTTTGATAATGATTTGGCTCTTCTCATTTTGAATCCTCTTCATCATTTGTGGTAATCTCTGTAGAGTTTATTTCTTCTTACACATGAATATTGTCCATGTATATCTTGAGTAGTCATCTACTACCACCAAGGTGTATTTCTTCCTACTTATGCTAGCTGGTTCAATGGACCAAATAGATCCATATGTAGCGGATGTAAAATTCTTGTTGAAGATGGGCAAGTCTTTTCTTTGAATGATGATTTGATTTGTTTTCCTTTCGACATGCGTCGCATATACTTTCCTTCTTATATCTTCGAGTGCGGAAGTCCTTCCACAAGATTACTCGCAAGCTTGTTAATCGTTTTGAAATTCGGGTGACTCACTTTTTGTGCCACAACCAACTTGATTTAGTTGTGCTCTTTGCTAATAGACAGTGTTGGGGTTGCGGTTAACCAATCCACGACATACATGTTCTTTTGTCCGCATCCTTGCAACACAACTTCATTTGATTCAAGATCCTTGATTTGGCATATACCCATGTTAAATTCAACATTATAACCCTTGTCACAGAGTTGGCCGATGCTTAGCAAATTGAAGTTGAGTCCTTCAACATATGCAACATCCGTGATTTCTAATCTATTTTTCTTGATGGATCAAATGCCTCTTATTTCTCCCGAGCTTCATTTCCTCCAAATATGACTTTTGCTCCTTTGACTTCCTTGAATTTTTGATGATTTTTCTTGTTTCTGTCATATGTCTAGAAACGACCACTATCCATGTATGCAGGTTCCTTGCACTCAATTGCTTCTTGAACCGCAATCAAGGAAATTAAGTTTTAGGTACCCACACTGTCCTGGGACCCGAGGGGTTAGTATTGTAAGATGATTTAACCAACCTATATCCAAATGATTTGACTCTAAGGGGTTGCCATCTATCGTGTCATAATCATAATTAATTTTGGCAAATTGCTTGGGAATTCTAGGTTCATACAACTGTCTCGTTTGTCTCGTATGCCCGTATATGTGTTTTAGCAATTGCCTTCTTTGGGTAGTTGTGATGTCTCGAGTGTAGTGCCTAGGTGCATATGTGTCTTTGATGAAAGCTCTTATACCTTTGGAATGGCCTTTTTTGAGTTCTCTACCTTTGCCATCCGGGCTTATATTCTATAGGTCTATCCGATAGTTTACATCATTCGAATCACTTGGCTCGGGTATTTTCTACCATTCCCATCATATGTGTTTATTTTATAGAACTTCCGGTATTTTTGGTAGCTCTGTTTCTTCTTTACTGAGTATTTCCTATTTGGAGTTTCTTTGAGGAACTACGGTGAATTTCTTCAACAGATTTACTCAAAGACACTCAACGGGTATTTTCCTTTTCCTTTATAGCCAAGGCCAGTTTGCTTGTGATTGTGCTTTGGAATGGATGTGTGTGCACGTTTTGGAGTTTTGGATTTTTGGGATACTTCATTGCTTGAAGATCCTTTTTCCAAAATCACTTTTGAGCTTGACATAGCATAGAGGGATTAAATCCTAAGCCTGTCTTGTCTCCACATTCTCTTTGACTCATAATAAGATCAACCAATGATTTAGATGCCTTAGTGAATGAGGCAATCACATTTTTGAGGTCATTTTCCTCTTTTCTATAGCAGAGCTATTTCTCGCTATTAGCTTTGCATTTTTCGATCTTTAAACTTTTATTCTCATCGCCTATTTGACTTAGAGTACTCGGCTCCTTAGTCACCAATTTGTGAGTTTTCGCTCTTGAGTAGATTGTTTTCCTCATTTAGTAGTGTGTGTGAGGATTTAATGTGTTCAAAATCTTTCATCATTTTGCCTAATGAATCATAAAGATCAGTGGGTGATGAAGTGTGTGTGTCATGATCACTATCACTAGAACCGAGTTTGATGAGTTAGAGTGTACCTCATCTTCTTGGTCGAGGTTGATCTTGTTCCTTGGCCATCAAAAGAATAGGGCTTCTTCGAGAGTCACTTGAGTAGTCGGCTTCACTACTCTCGAATCAGCCTATGTCTCTTGACTTGGTTTGTCTCAGCGATCTCATGACCAACATTGCCTTTTTCTTTTCTTTTTCTTTCTCTCAAGACCTTTCTTTCATCTTCATTCATGTATTTGTTGACTACGAGGATATGGGCAATCAATGGCATAGTGACCTGGTTGCCTACAGTTCAAAAGATAGATATTCAACCTTTTGATCGGCTCTTTCCATTCTTGGATTGTCGCCCTTTGATATTGACTTTTTTGATGATTTGTTCTCTTGGTTGGCCTATCTTCCCTTGACTTGGAGGGAGCCGAGTGTCTTCGGAGGATTCGCCCTTGCCTTTCTTGTAGTTCTTATTGAAGAACTTGTTGAACCTGTTAACCATCGGGCTATTTCCTCCGGATCAATAACTTCTTTGACCTCGGCTCTCTTTCCATCCTTAACAATTAGAGCAAGTTGTTTGGGTACAAATTGTCTCTTCCTGGTCTTTTCTTCTCGGCTCAAATTTGTAGGCTTTGAGGTCCGAGAATAGCTCATAGTTGGATGTCTTCGATAGGTCCATGGAATGTCTTAGTGACATGACCTTCATTTCCCATTGGTGGGAGACTTTTTAGGATTTTCATACACATTTCTTACGTGTATATTCTTTTCCAAGAGCAAATAGCTCGTTGGTGATTTCGTGAATCGAGCATCCGGTTGATCCGGGTTCTCTCCCGAGATCATTTTCAAATTCTCAAATTTCTGTCATGTACCCACCGATAATTTATTTTCCTTGATTTGCTCGAGCCTTCACAAATCAATGTTAACTTGTCCCATTTCTTTAGCCGTTTTGCATTATTTGACTTTGTTGAACATGACTTTGTCCAAGGTTTTGTAAAGAATGTCCTTGGCCACATTGTCCAGGTTATATCTTTTCTCGTCATCATTTGTCCATTCGGCTCTTGGTTTTTCAACCATAGCTGGTCTAGAGCAACATCCTCTTCACCTTCACCGCAGACTCTTCTTACATTTGTGTTCACTTTTAAAATTTGCGGTGGCCCATCCTCTATCACTATCCACATTTCATCATGTAATCTTTGATAGATGAGCTCGCATACGAATTTTCCAATCATCAAATTCTTCAATTGTGAACATAGGGATGCGTGTCAAATTTGCTTCCATGATAATCACTTTTAATGATAAAAGGAGTTTTGAAAACTTAAGTACTAAAACAGATTTTGAAAAATTTGGAGATCTAGTTCAAGAACCAAAGTGCGAAAGGCTCAATGAACCAACCGCTCGATACCACTTGTAGGTCCCAAGGGTGTGAGTGTAAGGTTTAGAAGGGGGTTAAATAAACCTTACCAACTTTTCAATTTAGTCCTTTTTAAAGTTCGAGTTGATACTACACACAATTGCTGCGTCTTGGTGGATGACCAATTTAGTTAATCAAGAGAGTTAGTCACTCAATGACTCAATCGAGTTGTTGATAGAATAACTCGGCTATTAAGATGAATTAGCTCAATTGTAGTTTGTTTTTCGTGGAAGACTTAACACCCTTAATCTTGGTTTAGTAATGATTTAATACTTGGTTTTAGTACTTAGAAATTATCAAGTGGATAGCAAATTTATCACAGAGTTAAATAGATAAGATGCAGGAATTAAAGTCTTTGAAATGTAAATGACAGATAAGTTTTTATAGAGGTTCGAAGATGGGGTAATTCTTCCAGTCCTCTCTTCTCCAACTCCGGAGGAATCCACTAGGTATTGATCAAGATACAAAGTGGTAATCAGTCTGATACAAGTCTTGATCACACACGGTGACTTGATCCTTTGGGACTCGGTCTACAGATGCCTTGATCACTCGGTGGCTTCTCGACGACTCGGCTTCTTCACAGGCGTTGCCTTGCTACTACAGCCCACTTGCTCAAGCTCTTTGGATTTGATCACGAAGCCCTCCAAACACTCGAGACCGGTTCGACCTTGAACCTTCCTACAATCCTTCGTGGAATGTAGACCCCTTTTTCTTCAAAAGTTTCCTCTTCAACCGATTGAAGTTATCTTTCCTTCACGGGTGAGTGTTGGATTGATGTGCTTCGTAATGTAGGCTTGAGGATTAATCTTGAATGATTTGAGAATATTTCGGTTAGAGTTCAAATGTTTTCTTGAATGTTCGTGGTTTGTTGTAACCTTCTCTCAGTCATTCCTCGGCCTTTTATAGTGATCTTTCAAAAATCGCCCGTTGAAGATATAGACTTATTTTTGAAAGTCACTTGTGGACGTTGGCTTGTCTTGTTGCAGTCCTTGAAATTGCCACTTCCTTGTATGAATTGTTCTTGACTTTTCGAGTTCGACACGGTGTAGTGCTTCCCATTGGTTTATTCCTCTTGCACGCTTCTCTCGACCGAGCACTTCGAGAAAGGTAGCATGGAGATATTACTTGTTTGAGTAATTCTCTTGATTTCGGCAACGGATTCTTTCGGTTGTCTCGCCTTGACCGCATTTCCTTGCTTTCCCAGGTGACTTAGAAGTCGACTTCCAATCATGGATGACTCTTCCGACACTTCAACTTGAGACTTGGCTATCTTGAGTTGACTTGACCGATACTCCACTCACCGCATTTTAGTTGTTCCTTCAATGAGTCCTTATCTTCTCTTCTTTGCAATACTCATTTGTCTTGCAATGAGTCTTCCTTCTAGTCTTGATTGTTTTCTTGCATGCTTAGTCATAGTGACTTAACTCGGCTTGACCACCTTTATTTATTACAATACTGGTTCTGACAAAAATGGGGTGCCAACTTCCTATCCTAAGTTTTACATGGCATTCATCAAAATCTAAACAATAAATTTCCCAACAATATCTCCAAATATTTCTTCATATCTTCAAACACACCTCTCTCATATCTTCAAACACTTTTTCATATCTTCAAACACATTTTCTTCATATCTTCAAGAATAATTTCTTCATATCCTCAAACACTTTCTTCTTTCTTCAAACACTTAACAAAAACACAAGAACTCTCTTCTTACTTCTTTATTTTTGAAACTATCACTACTACAATGTAAGAAATTTTCTTCTTCAATCCATTTTGATATTTCTAGCTCATCCTCTTCACTTCTTAACCTAAGTTTGATTTTTGGTTTGAGGTACACTTAGAAAACAACGTGAAGATAATAGAGACTTGGAACCATCTTGACTAGACCTCAAACAATTGTGAAGGAATTTGGACTAGAAGGTAAGAAATGAGATTTTTAGTACATTTTCTTTTTCTCTTCTATTTTCCAAAATTTTGATACTCCATTTTCATTTTTGGACTTTTAGGGGCTGACCTTAAGAGTTGTTTTAAGAGTGAGCGAAGAGACCCATTTTGACACCTCTACTAGTCTCATTTCATCTACTACACAAGGTTAGTGTAGTTTTACCCATATTATTCACCTCTTTTTCTTTCTTTCCTTAAATTTTTAACCTCATTTCCTAACTCCAACATTTTTTTTGTTATTCCTTGACTTAGGGGCTTACCTAAGTCACTTCTTCATCAAGAGTGATTTAGTCCATTTTTCACCAACAAATCAATCTTTAAGGTGGGTGGAAAAATCCTTTCAACTTCTAGGTGTTTTACTTAAAAATACATGTAGTATTTTGATTTTGAGCACTTGAGATATATATTATGTATTGCATGCTATTTTCTTGTATCAAGTTGGAAAAATTCTCAAGTGTTGCTCAAAAATGCGATTTATCGAAAAATAGGGCATACATGTACACTTTATTGTTATACTTTATGAAATTTTGTATGGGAAGGATATGTATGTGTATGACTCTTGAAATCTATGTTTTGAATGATTTATAACCTGGAAAAGTCGAGCATAATTGATTAAATTTCAACTTTTGGACTTAAAATGCAAAAATGGAAAGTTGGTGGACTTAATTGCAAGAAAATAAAACTTAAGGGACCCCTCTGTAATTTTCGATTTTTGGGACTGAACTCAGGTTCAAAAATTATGTTTTGACATTTTAATAAAGTTTTAAGAGTTTTTAGATAAATAAAATCAACCCTTAAAAGCCCAAGGACTAGATTGTAAAATTTTAGAAGTTTAAGGGCTATTTTGCAATTTTCGAAACTGTACCAGACCCTAATTTTAAAATTTGAAATTTTAAATCTTAAGGTACTGGAAATAACATATTTTAAGTGTATTCCCAAAATCCAAGTGTTTAGAGCTTGGAAAGTAATTTTATAAAACTTGAGGGACCAAATTGTAAAAGATTAAAATGGAGGACCAAAATGAAATTTCCAGGACTTATGCAGTCCATGTGCCTGTAAATACTAATTTAACTATAACATAATGATATTTTGGACCCAAGGTTCAAAATTCATAACAACCGGACCCCTAAAAGTCTGAAAGGCAATTATTTCAAAATGGGACAAAAATGAGATTTTCAAACGTTAAGGGGTCTATACTTATTTCTTTTTAAAACTGTTTTTGTTCTAATATCCCACTAACCTTAGTGACACTTTCCAACTGGAATCACATTAAAAGCCCTTTCGGGTTGTGAGTTCCAATTATTTTAAACTTAGGGACCGAAATGACAATTTTAACAAATTTGGGGCTAATGTGAGAATTTTATAAAAAATCGACCTCAAAACTTTAAAAACCTGAATTTCTGAACAATTTACAGAATTTAGGAACTGACCTCATAATATTTCAAGGTCGGGACATTTATTTATTCAATTTTTAACCCCAAAAGAATTAGTTTTTACAAAATGGGGCAAATTGTAAATTTTCTTTTTACAAGAACCTAACTCGAATTATTTTTATTTTAAAGAAACAGCCCTGGACCCTCGACTATAATTATTGATTAAAATATTTAATTTTCTCAAAAATCCCCTGAATTATCGGATCGTCTTGACCGATTAATACGCGATCGTGGGGCTATTTCCTCGTCTTGCGATTTCGAATCTATAACGGACCTATGTTCCACCTAATCTTTCAAGATATCGAAGATTGCTTATCCTCCCGATAATCATCTTCATCCAAATAACTCCACCAATGCCATAATTGCCTTGCGCAAATTTTTGAAAATTTTCCTAAAATGCTTCCTGAATAAATAATACCGGATCGCTGATTGACTACCTGAATGTGTACTTACTTTCTCATGCTCGAGTCAACTTGGTGCGTCGAGCTCATAGTCGGAATGGATACGTCGGGGATGGGAACCGGCAGCTCGGTGCTATTCCACTCTTCGGCCCCATCGCCCTAATCCCCCAATCGAGGGACGGAGTTTGTCCAAGGGAAGCGGGTCGTAGTATTTGAGGCATAATCATGATTATGACGATTTCGAGCCTTGCAAGCTCCAATGTGGATTTTGTCTTTGCTTATGGAGCGATAAGGTGACAGTCTTGGACCATCTTGAACGGGGAGTTACAAGGAAGAACGAAGGACTCATTTGTTTGATCCACACGATTCGGAGTTAAACGGACCCGATTGGTTGGCGCTACAAATCCGTGACGCAACCGCTTACTTGTATTGCATTGGTTGGCGCTACAAACCGACGCAACCGCTACTTGTATTGATTGGTTGGCGCTACAAATCCGTATACAACCTTTACTCGTTTGCATAGGATTGGCGTTACATCCGACGCAATCCTACTGTCTTACTGAATCATAGTGCTTGTGTGACCACGAACTATTTCTTAAACGGTATAAGTATATTACTTTATAAATATTTATCACGACGCTTGTGGACTATGTGTGAAAACATGCATCATACCTCACGCGTTTTCATACAACCGTTTTCTCGCATTAACTATATACATCGCCACACTCTCACACGATCACCCCATCCTTTGAGATTTCTGTCTCATCCCCTCTTGTTTTCTAACCTTTAGATGAGGAGTACATTGAAGACGTCGAACCTACCACAGACTGAATCCCGTGCTCCGCCTGTCGTACTAGTTCTTATAATCATTGATGTCGAGCGATATTTTCTTTTGTTTTTGTTATTGTTGAACTCCTTCGTTCTGTTTTAGTTTGGACTGTAAGTTTAAATTCGGATATTTTGATGGATTGTATTCGGATATTGTCGGACCTTGAGATGTAATTTACTTGTGTGTATCTTATTCCACTTTGCATTAGCTCTATTTCACTTGGAGTTTTGTATCCTTGGTTTAGATCTGTTGAATTATTATTTATCGGAGATGAGGTTAGCACCCTGACAAGCTTTTGGGCAAGCGTGTTTGTTCGGATGTCTCCCTTTGGCTAAGAGAAGATTGAATGAAGCAGTTTTCATCTTCATCGACTTCCATGAAGATGAAAAGTGTTATCAAGAAGGAAAAAGATTAGTTAATTAGGGGGTAGTATTTTTTTTGGTTGGACTATAAATCTTTTTGGCCTTTAAACTCCCAATTATGAATATTTTTTTTTTTGGTATTTATGATCAATAGGAAATAGTTTACTGAATTTGATTAATATTACATTTCAATTGTTTTGTTTCAATGCCTTCGAGTTTATATTAATTCAGTGCAATTTATTATTATTCAACATTATTTTGTTGTTGAATTTTTTAGTATTTTTGTATTTTCGTACATTCTTATATTAAATAATAATAATAATAATAATAATAATTCACACTTAAATAAAAAATTTAAGTTACAAGTATTCCAACAACGTTTTAGTCTTTTTCAGTGCAAATTAAATATTGGTGAATGTTATATAAATATTTTAATTTTTTCAGAAATATTAAAATATTACATTAAAAATTTTAAGATTTGCATAAAATGTTACATAATTAATTATTTCTGATGTTAAAAATTAAATTTATATAAATAAATCATTGTCAGTATAGTTTAGTTCTATAATTCTAATTCAGTTTTCTTACAAAATTCTTTGTTCAAAAATTTTAAAAAAATCAAAATTATATTTCATTTTATTCCATCATCTTATTAAAGATTACCGGTGAAAAACATACAATCGGACATTTAAAAATCGAAATAAACAGATTAATTATCCTTTGAGACCCTACAGGATTCCACCACTCTCTAGGAACAGGGTCAAGAGGGTTTTGTTTCTCAAAGCTCAAGATAGATAACAATTATACCATAAAAGACAATGAACAATTTATTTTTAGCAATTCAGATCATGGGAAATTTTAAACAAAAACAGACATGTATCAACAATTTAATTTTATCAATTCAGATCGGGTAATGAGAGAAAAAAAAACAGACATGTATTAACACAAAAGTTAAATGGCTATAAGATAATATATCCTATCCCTGTAAATTTATTAAGATATATTTCAACTCTGAAGAAATATTCCTTAATAAATTTTCCAAAATTAACAAATCAATGGCCAAATATATACAATTTCAGAATAATTAAATACCATATATGTCATTTCAAATCGACATATTGTATCAAAACATATTTCATGCAATCATACTTTTATGGACAATTATTTTATCCTGATATATAACAAATATAAGATTCCCTTTTCATAAAACATTTAATCGAAATTGTGCATCTTAAACATATATTAATCTATCCATCATACACATGTTATGTATAGTTGTCATTAATTTTACCTAAATTGAAAGATACTATTTAACATATCAAAGTCATTCCATATTTAATAATCTACAGTCTATATAAACCATTTCATTCATGCCAATCGAATTTGCAGAAAACAAATCCAATACTTTAACACATCTCATAGTTCAACATTAAATACTGTAAATCTCCAAGCCCTAACGATGAGAAAGCTAACATGACAATGTGTTATTGGAACTAAGAGGAACAGGAACTCAGAAAATGAAAAAGGTAAGTTGATTCAATATATTTTTTTATGTGGTGAACAAATAATTCTGATTTTTAACTGTCAATTGAATTTCAATTACACAAGTCACTTATATATATATATAGATTAAGCGTTTCATTCTGATATCAATCCCTAGCATTAATATGTATATGGTTTAGCTATGATATTTGTCATATTTCTGTAATTGTTTTCTATTTTATTATACACTAAATGTAAGCTACAAGTCACATATCTATATTTTATGTTCCAAAATACTAAATGAGTCTATATAAAGCTGAATGTGTTCGTATAATCTATAAAAAAATTGTTTTAAAACTAACAGATTCAAAAGAAAATAATGTTATTACCTTAGTTGTTGACTTGGTTACTCAATAACAGGATCCTCATTACCTGCAAACAATAAATAACATATTCAGAATTGTTCATATAGATATTGAATGAAAATTGATACTTAAAACTAAAAGAATTTGAATACCTATCTTTTTGTTTGCTGCGAGTGAAAACCATGTTCCATACACGAAGGATCATTAGCACCAGCCTCCCTTTAAATTTTATTTTTGAACCCATAGATTTTACATCACATAAATCAACAAAAATACAGTTCAAATTACATTGATTCTCCAACAGGATTCCACTACTTTCTGAGAGTAGGGTCAAGTTGGTGTTAATCTCAAAGTTTTTTGTCAATGGATACTTAGATAATTAGGATCTTAAAATATATACATTAATTAAAAAAAAAACAACGTCTGGCTTATAAATTCTTTTATTAATTTTGTTTGTTATATTATGTATGAATAACTAAAGAACAGAAATATTTAAAAATTATAATTACAGTAATTTATATGCTAATTCAAAAAATATTGTATACCATAATTTTAGAGAAACTTATTTTCTCATAAAATTATTTTAATAATATTTTTTAAAAAAGTCATTAAAAACTTAGATAATCCAACAAAAATATATATAATATAATATTTTAAAACTGACTTTCTATATTTTCTAAAATACTGTATTCTGACTTTTATTTTTTAGCCTTACTAACACTATAAAAATTTATTAATGTACCCTATTGAAAATACAAATGAAGATTTAAGTAAATAAAATTTTCGGTTTAATCATTTTTATTAGGTGTATAAAATACGAATATAGAAATTTTAACAATTAATATTTTATTTTAAAAAAAAGTTGAACATAGTGTTCAAATGATGGAAATATATGAAAAAAGGGCCCAAACAGATTATATTTAAGTGTAAGAAAAATTATAAACATTTAACTATTTATATTTTTTACGAAAAAAATATTAAATAAATTTTAAAATTTAGTTTTATTTGTGGAAAAAAACATTTGAAATTGTTTAGAAAAAAATTTAAAAAATATTATAGCCTTGGATTAAATCTATATATAAATAACAAATGATTAAACCGGAAAAATAACAAAAAACACTTACCGATTCAACCGACAACCTTCGCTTTTCTTGAATGAGTCAGTTTTTAAAAATGAAAATCCCGAATATCCAAAAAAATCGACAGAACAATCATATATAGTCCAGATCCTTTGCATTCGTGGTTCGCATATGTTGAAAATAAAAAAAACGGATAACACACGGAACTATAAGAATACTTACAAATCCTTAAGAAAATCTTAAAAATATTTAAGTTTGAAAATAAAATTATGTAAATCCATAAAATCCGAGTGGCTATGAAGAAACCACCGGATCTATGGGTTACAAAATAAATGTTCGAAAACCCCTCTACATAACCAAAAAAACTTAGCGAAAATACCCAAAAATCAGCAAGATGAACATTTCTGACTTTACTTTGCGAAACCCTCCGAAAATGAACAAAAACTGAGATAAAATGCAACCCAGCAACACCAAAATCTCAGTATAAAATCCTCAGCCTTAAATGGAAACATCATTTTTCCAAAAGACTGAGAAATAAGAGATTATTTGTTTAGGGTATACTTTGATTATGTTCAAAAATGAGAGAAATGAGGGATGATAGATTAGGGTTTCGAAAATTGTAGAGATACCAAGTAGAGAGAGAGAGAGAGAGAGAGGTTTTTCGATAAGAATGAGAGACTGATTAGATGAACAGATTGACAAAACCGTGGGCTAGGAGGCTGGGTTTGGTGGGCGGTATGGATTAGAAATCGGATGGCCATGGTTAATTTTTTTAATAAATTAATTATGTTGTTGTGGGTGGTACACGTGTACCCGTTTCTAGAGAGATCTCTAAGAGAGAACAAAATGATATGTATTTGTGGCCATCCGATCCAAATCGGATGGCTATGTTTTTTTGTTTTTTCGTTTTTTTAATCAAAAAATGGTACATTTTTGTAGATCAATCGCCTCACCAAAAAATCTCATATGTTTAAAAAGATATGGGCCTGATCCAATATTTTTTAATGTTTTTGATATTTTAAGAGTGGCCCAATTTAAATTGTTTGTTTATACTTATTTTAAATAAAATTAATTTTTTAATAGAATACAAAAATAAGATAAAATTACTAAAAAACATAGACGTAATTTAATTTTAATTAATATATATATATATAGATTTTACTTATTATTTAAAAATTCATAATCATATTAATCATATCATAATAGTTGTAATTAATAAACTAGTATGTTTTAAACATTATAAATATAAGATTTTTAGTCTTATATATAAAATAATACTTTTTATGTCCATAATTTATCCTATTGGCAATAAATTTTGATTAAATTATCAATGTAAAATATAGTATCTAAATAAAATTTAGCTTCTAAAATATAAATTTTTAAATGATTAATTATATTTATGTTTCATTGTTAATAAAATGAATTAATATGATTTGTACAAAAATGAATATTTATTACATACTTATAAATATATTGGATAATAGATAAATATATAATCGATTTATTTTATTTTTCCTTTAAAATAAAGTATACAAAAAAATTATTTTTATTTATTTAATTTCATTTATATAATTGTAAATATATATGAATTTTATTTTTATTGCTATGGTGTGCACCTTAATTATTTTTGGCCTTATTTTGTTTTCATCTATGCAGAAAATATGAGAAGCTCACATTTGCCGATCTCTAGCATGGATGCGACAAAAGATGTTTTGCTAAATCGGCCTAAAAAACAATTCTCAAACCATTCGCTTATTAACATCACAAATACATATCATTCAATGACACCAGGAATATATGTGCAGTCGTCTTCGAGATGATTACATCCCCAGTTCTGTAATTACAGATGATAAGTTCCACTTTCTTGATTTATTTTTATTTTATTTTTTGTTATTATTAAATTTTAATATTTAAAATTATTACAAACATATATTTATAATATATTTTATTTATTATTTCTGGCAATTTGTTTATTTAAATTAATGTAAAAAATGTTTTTTCATTTTCTCAGAAAATCGTCTACTATCTTTAAAGACGGGTACAACTGTATCCAAACAATTTGAATTGCAAGGGTCATCAAGTAGCATTGTTAATCCAACGCCGAAAACGGCATTTATTGGAATCACTAATGGTATATTAAGTTTCTAGAATTTGTTATTATTTTAGATCATTTATATATTTAAAATTACATATACTCATTTAAGGTGTATTTATTTTAGTAATTTGGTTTTACAATTACAGGGATATCGTCTTCAAAAAGAATTTGAACGTACAATAAAAATAAGAAATGCACAGGAGAGTCTTCAAGTGTCGGTCCGGACCTGTAAAAAATAATTGATATAACATGTGAGGAATCTACGTGTATGGATCCCATTTCTAATGTTACCGCAATAGTCGATGGCAGTAAGAATGATTTCGCGCATTATTCCTCGAATGGAAAATCCGTAGTTGACAAACAAGGTATTTATGATCTCGATTAAAGTTGAAGATGAAATTTTAAATGCTATATATTTTCACTTAAGTTTTTTTTTTGTAATATCTGTTTCTTTTCTTTTTCGTAGAGTATTGGGATATCGAAGATGCAACACACAAATGTGAATTTTGTAATGCGGTGTTTTGGTTTGAAGAAAGGTTGACCTCCTATCCCAAATCCAAATGCAGATATTCTTTGTGTTGTGCCCACGGCATAATTCAACTTCCTCCCATCAAAGAACCACCTGTTGTTCTTGGAGATTTATTGTTTGGAGATGGAAATAAGAGCAAGCACTTCTAGGACAATATCAGATCATACAATAATATGTTCTGTTTCACATTGATGGGAGGCAAGATTGACACCGACATAAATAAAGGCAGAGGTCCTCCTGTTTTCCGATTGCATGGGCAAAATTACCATCTGATGGGAAGTTTGTTACCATCAAATGGTGCAACACCGAAATTCGCACAATTATACATATATGACACAGATAATGAAATATCTAATCGGTTAAACTCTGAGGTTTGTTTATTTGTGAATCTCAATATTTAATGTTGATTGCTTTATGTAGTGATGTTCCTAATATCTTTATTATTTTGTAGGCAAGGGAGTGAGAATAATAATCTGCATGAAGTGATCGTCAATGATTTGAAGGCCATGCTAGATGAAAACAATGTATTAGTTAAGACTTTTAGAATGGCAAAGGAGAAGATTTTAGAAGGCGGTCAACCTGATGTCTGTTTGCGTCTGATCGGTAGAAGAAGTACTGATGCTAGGAGATACAATATGCCTTCAAGTTCTGAAGTTGCTGCTTTGATTGTTGGCGATTTTGATCAAGCCTTGGGACACAGGGATATATTAGTGGAAACAAAATCAGGAAGTTTAAAACGGATAAATGAGTTGAATGCTTCATACTTGGCATTACAATATCCGTTGTTATTACCCTACGGTGAAGATGGTTACAGGAAAGACATATCATTTTCTGATCTCAAAAAAAGCAATCCAGGAGGTTGAAAAACTGTTAGTGTGAGAGATTTTTTCGCATATCGCCTACACGATAGAGAAGATGAACCTTCTACAATTTTGTCTTCTAGAAGATTGTTTCAGCAATTTATTGTCGATGGTTATACAATGGTTGAATCAGCGCGATTAAAGTATGTACGTTTGCATCAGAAGAAATTGTGTTGCGACATTTATAAGGGTCTAAGTGATGTTGTGTTGCATGGAGACTTCAATCCTGGTACTCAAGGAAAACGAATTATATTTCCTTCTAGCTTTACCGGAGGCGCTCGATATATGATTCAGAATTATCAGGAAGCTATGTCTATATGTCGATGGGCAGGATATCCTGATTAATTTATAACATTTACTGCAATCCAAAGTGGCCAGAGATTTTAAGATTTCTTGAGAAAAAGAAATTGAATCCTGAGGACCGACCAAATATTGTCTGTAGGGTGTTTAAACTCAAGCTGGATTCTTTGATCAAAGAGCTTCGGTAAAATAAAATCTTTGGTGAAGTCATGGCAGGTGAAATATTTATTTCAATTGTCCGTTTCTTCCAATATGATTGAATGATTTAATATATTTAATACATGATTTTCCCACTTTTTTTATTGCAGTGGTATACACTATTGAGTTTCAAAAACGTGGCTTGCCACATGCCCATATTTTGCTGTTTTTGGCAAAAGAAAACAAGAATCCAATTGCCGATGATATAGATCAAATTATATCAGCTGAAATACCCGATGAGAGTTTAGACCCATGTTATTATGCGGTAGTGAAGGACCACATGATACATGGTCCATGCGGTGATGCTAGAAAAACTTCTCCTTGCATGGCTGATGGGATTTGCACTAAGCATTTTCCAAAAATATTTGTAGATGTGACGACTATTGATGATGAAGGTTATCCACGTTATAGACGTAGAAATAATGGAAGGATAGTGGAAAAAAGTGGAGTGCCTCTAGACAAAAGATATGTTGTGCCGCACAATCGTTATTTGTTACTGAAATATGGAGCTTACATCAATGTAGAATGGTGTAACCAATCTAGGTCGATAAAGTATTTGTTCAAGTATGTCAATAAAGGAAATGACAGAGTCACCGCATCGTTCTATACGAGTAGCAATGACGAGGAATCTGGAAAAACTATTGACGAGGTGAGCATGTATTACGATTGTAGGTATGTTTCGTCTTGCGAGGCGGCATGGAGACTACTGGGATTCAAAATTCAATATAAATATCCTTCAGTTGAACGTTTAAGTTTTCATCTCCCCGATGAACAAAATGTTATTTTTTTAGATTTTGAAAGAATAGATGACGTTCTTAAGAAAGATCCGGTAAAAAAAAGTATGTTTTTAGCATGGATGAAAGCGAATAAAATATATCCTGAGGCGAGAGAGCTAAAATACGCTGAAGCTCCCACAAAATTCACTTGGAAACTGAATCTCATAAAATGGATGCCGAGACAAATTGGCAAATCAATAGGATGAGTTTTTTATGTCCCCCCCGGAGCCGGTGATATGTACTTTTTGAGGTGTCTTATCAATGTTGTTCACGGAGCAACATGTCATGACGACTACAAGAAGGTCAACGGTGTTCAACAATCTTCCTATCGAGAGGCTTGTTATGCTCTAGGATTGTTAGAAGATGATAGGAATATATTGATGCCATCAATGAAGCGAGCTCTTAGGCTTCTGCTGAGAACCTCAGAAGTTTATTTGCATCATTGCTTTTGTCCGACTCTTTGAGCCGACCAGAACATGTCTAGGAGAAATATTGGGAGTTTCTTTCGATGATATTTTATACAAACGTCGACGCCTTCTACAAAGATCAATGTATTATTTACAAAAATTATGTTAATTACTATAACCTTTTATATGTTAAAATAAATTTGTTTAATAATTATTAGTATGATCTTGTGCAAATGATTTGGTGTTGAGTGAGAACGATATCAAAAATCTTACGTTGTTGGAAATTGAGAAATTATTGCGAAATCTAGGTAGAGTCTGCGCAATTTTGACTCAATGCCATTTAGGATCTTCGACACTATTCATAGCAAACCAAACAGACTTATATATGATGAGTTATGTTATGATCGTGATGTTGTTGCAAAGAGAACAAAGACCTCATCTCGAAACTTAACGATGACCAAAGATAAAGTTTACTCAACGATAATGTGTGTTGTACAATCAAATAAAGGTGGGATGTTCTTTGTCTACGGATATGGAGGAACAAGAAAAACAATTTTGTGGAAGGCTTTATCTTCAGGATTGAGATCGAAAGGAGAAATTGTACTGAATGTTGCATCTAGCAGTATAGCTTCTCTTCTATTGCCCGGTGGGAGGACTGTACATTCGCGATTTGTTATTCTATGGAACCCACATCAGGACTCATTAACTTGCAATATCAATCAAGGGAGTCTGCTTGCTGAGCTTATTATTCGTTCTAAACTTATAATTTGGGATAAGGCACCAATGACGCACAAGCATTGCTTTCAGGCATTAGACGAGACTTTACGAGGTCTTTTGAAACTCATCGACCCAATGTTGGAGCATAAATCTTTTGGAGGGAAAATCGTTGTCCTCGGTGGGGATTTTAGACAGATCTTGCCTGTTATTCCCAAGGGAACTCGGCAAGATATTGTTAATGCATCCATTAACGCATCGTATTTGTGGAAAAACTGCACTGTACTTAAACTGACTAAGAACATGCGTCTTCAGAACCTTGGTGATAGCAGTGATTATAAAGATTTGGCCGAATTCTCTGAATGGATCGCAAGCATTGGTGATGGAACAATCAGAGGATCAAATAATGGTTGTGCGATGATTGATATACCTGGAGATATCTTGCTCGAATCTTCAGGTGATCCGATTGCAACTATTGTAGAAAGTACTTATCCAATGTTTAAAGACGCAATTGATGATCCGACGTACTTGAAAGAAAGGGCTATATTAGCTCCTACCCTAAATATTGTCGAATCTATAAATCAATATATGACGTCTTTAAACTCATCGGAGGGCCAGACCTATTTGAGTTCCGACAGCACATGTAAATCGGATGCTAATGTTAACTTCCTGCATGATCTGCAGACTCCCAAATTTTTGAATGGGATCAAATGTTCAGGGGTTCCTAATCATGAGTTGCATCTGAAGGTCGGGACTCCAGTTATGCTCTTGAGAAATATGGACCATTCCAATAGATTGTGTAACGGCACTAGACTGGTGATTACGAGGCTTGCCAAGCATGTTCTTGAGGCTAAAATTCTCACTTGAACCAATGCAGGTAATAAACTTTTGATTCCCCGGATGACATTGACACCGTCGGATCTCAGAATCCCCTTCAAGTTCCAACGTAGGCAATTTCCTCTCATTGTATCTTATGCCATGACTATAAACAAGAGTCAAGGCCAATCTCTCTCCAATGTCGATTTGTACTTGAAGAATCCAGTGTTGATCATGGCGATTATACGTTGCGGTTTCCCGAGTTACGAATCGTAAGGGTTTGAAAATATTAGTTTGTGGTGATGACAAATCAAACAATAAACAAACAATGAATGTTGTGTATAAAGAAGTATTCGAAAATTTGTAATATGTACAAGTAGTGTTGTAATTTGAAAAAGTCGTTTGTACTCTTTGTTATTTATTTTGGCTCATTACAATTGTTTTTTGTACACATTCAAATTACATAATTCGACAAATCATTAACATATGAATAACGTATCATATCAGCTCATCATTACATCTTCCGTGCATCGCACGGGTCAGCATACTATTCTATTATAGATATGCACTAAATGTTTGTGCCTCATAATTAGGTGATTATTTTAGAAAGTATTCTACGAAATTTATGATGTGAAATAGAAAATAAAATATAATTGAAATGCAAGATTTTAACTTTTTTAATTAAAGAGAAGAATTAGGTAAAATGTATGCATGCATTCCCATTGTAATATGACCTTCAGGCCCGTGAAAACTAATGTTGCATTTGAACTAGAGAATTTGGATTTAGGGGAAAGATTTCAAATGATTCATGAGTTTGAAATCCTCCAAAATGATTCCAAAAATAATTTCAAATGATTTGAAATTCATTATAAAATAACTTCATCCGAACAATCTCAATGAACTTGTTATTATGAATTTGAAATCATTAGCTCCAAATCCATCAATTCAAATAGAACTTAATATTGTAACATATTTCCATCCTAAGGCATCTACAATTATGTTTTGTAGATGGTACATTTTGAGCACTACACTTGGTGTAACATCTATTATTCACATGCCCTATTTTTCGGTGGGACACTTGTAATGCATCCACATACTTGTTAGTCCAAGTGGCTACGATAATCTAGAGGAGGGTGAATAGATTATCCCGATTTTTTGATTTTCGCCCTCTTTTCCGAATATAAGAATGATGATCGAAATGAAAGTGTGGAAATATAAACAACACACGATGATTTATAGAAGTTCAACCCACCTACGGTCTAATCTTCTACCACCCCGGTATGTCCGGAATGCATTTCAAAAAAGGAAAAAGATTTATTAATAGATACCAAACTATTACAACATTTACCTTGAAGAGTACCTCACTCTTCTTACAACACCACCTATAAAGATTACCACAATCTTCTTACACCAATGAAGAGTACCACACTCTTCAATACCTAAAATCACCCAAGTGTATTCTTACCACAAGAACACTAACAAGATGTCTTGTTTTGTATGATTGAAAATAATTCAAGATTACAACTCAAATAAAGTATACAACTTTGAAGTGAAAGTGTAATCAATAATCAAGCCTAGTACTCAAGATGTGCAAGTGAAAGACTTAGGCTAAATACAACAAGAATATGAAAGTGAAGAACAAGAAGTTTGCTTGTGTTTGTATTGCTTGTGTTGTTATATCTTGTTCCTTCAATACTTCATCTATCTATATGAGAGGTCTTGAATTTGATTTCAAATCGTAGGCTCCTCCTTGAAGATTGAAATCTATAAAAATTACAAATCAAATGGAGAATATAATTAGAAATCAATCCCTTAAAATCATGAAAAGTTGTCTGGCGGGCAACGGATAATTTCTTCGATAAACTTTAGGTCGACCGGTTGACCTCAAACATGAAAATTGAAATTTTAATTTGAAAAAACAAGGGTTGACCGGTCGACCAAGGGTTCGACCGCTGACCCTAGCTTGGACCGGTCACCCTTAGCAAACGTTGGGACATAAGCAATTTTCGCAAAACAAGATTGATTCAGTAAGACTTCAACGGTCAACCTCCGGGGTTTTTCTTCCGTCTCTTTTTCGTTTTAAATCAAACTTTTAGGTAGGGCAACTAGTTGGTCTCAAACAGAGTGTTGTCCAATTTTTGTCAAAAAAAAAACTTAAAGAAATACTTCAAAAAATAAGTACAAATAATTTAAATTGATTAGGAGTATTTGGACAACATTAGGGACATTATTTTGATGAAAAAACTCGATTAAATAAAATTATCAAAAGTATGATAAAAATATTTATCTAACAAACTCTCCTTTTTTGATGATTACAAACCAAAATAATTTTAGGAGGTCTATTTTAAAATCAATAAAAGTTTTTCCGGTCAAAAACAACTATCCATTTTAGGCGACTTTTTCATGAATAACAATCATAAGGATAGGAGCAAAGATTTTTCAAAATATTTTAAAAAAACTCCCCTTATCAACATGCAAATCAAGAGTAAGCATAGAAGCAAATAACTAAAAGCTAAAAGCTCAGCTTTTACAATTATAGCTTGAAATTCAAGAGCTTAAAAGCTTCTCCTGTCAAAAAAAAAATCATTAATCACAATTAAAAGTCCATTATGCATCCATTGGACTAAGTTTCAACATCAACTTTTAGTTTTTTCATCTCGCAACTTATAGCTTTTTTCGCGAGCTTTTTCTAGCTTCATTGATCTAAACATAAGCTTATGAGCTTATTTTATTTTTCTCCCTCTTTGGAATCATCAAAAAGACTATTAGCACGATAAAAACATCATAAATATATATATATATATATATATATATCAAAGTGTGTATTGAATCGAATTATCATGCTTTTGAATATAAAACTTAAAATTCCAATAAGTAAGGGAAATTTTGTGAAGAAAGTTTGTAGAAACTCATTTGATTGATAAAAACATGATCTATATAAGTATATAACACATTTGAAGTCAAGACATTCATGTAAATGATGAAATTGTCCCTGAGATATTTTATCGAACACGTGACATGCGTAGAATAAAATCGAAGTTATATATAACATCTCAGTAAAGATAATTATGCCCAAAAATAAACACCAATCCTAATTCTACAATCACAATTCGTCAACATTCATAATTCTCATCACAATTATACAAAACAATTCACCAATTCATCAAGTAAAAGCACATTCTCAAGGGTTCAACCCAATTGAGATTAAAGAGGAAATTAAACTTACCAATTAATCGGAGAAGATGAATAATATGGAACATATACGCATTATATAAGTCCAATAAAGTAGCATTTGCAAGAAAAAAATCATTTGAGTGAATTGTGTGTGAAATTTGCGAAGGGTGCGAAAATAGGCGGAATAGAACAAAATGACGATAAGTTTGGACCAAACCAATTTAACTCCAAAACTTGCCATGGTCGACGGTTGACAAGAGGTCCGACCGGTCCAAGCTTATTGTCGATCAGTCGACCACCTTGTCGACCGGTACATGAATTTGAGTTCAGTTTTTGTCCGAATTTAAAGTTAAAATGCGATGTTTCACCCTAAAGTTTTGAAAACGCACAAAATGCAACCATAGGCGTTATTCAAGATGCATTATGCCTAAACGAGAACGAATTGAATTAAACGACTACGGCTAAAGGTTTTGTGAAAATATCTGCGAGTTGATCTTGAGACAGAACAAAGCACATCTCAATTTTTCATTTAGAAGCACAATCCCTTAGAAAATGGTGTCGAACCTCAAAATGTTTTGTTCGGTTATGATGAATGAATTTAAGCAATGTTTATACCGAACGTATTGTTACAAAAAAATAGGAACATTTTCGAAAGAACATTTATAATACGTTAAGGTTTGTTTCATCCAAATAAGTTGAGTACAACAAAAGGTTGCGGATATATATTCGTCTTCGCCGCGTGGATAAGGATACACAATTTTGCTTTATTGAAAACCAAGATACTAGACAATCGCCTAAAAATTGACATGATCCGTAAGTACTATTGTGATCAACAATATTTCCGCGTAGTCCGAATCAATATATCCTTTAAGAGAAATATTTTCATTCTTTGGATAAAATAAGCCATATGAAATAGTGTCTTTCAAATATCAAAAAATTCTTTTAACGACACTCATATTAGATTCTTTAGGATTGCTTTGAAATCGAGCACATATGCATACGACATGAAGAATATTAAGTCTACGAGTAGTAAGATAATATGATGGACATACCTCGAATTTGTTTGTCGAACAATTTGCCATTTTCATCCTTGTCCAATTTTATGTTGAAAACCATTGATCCATTTGCGATCCTTTGTCCTTTAACACCAAAATATTTCCTACAAAGTCTTAAGAAAAATTCTTGCACAAGAGTTTAGTGGTACAAGATAATATAGACAATATTGATATAAACCAATATAGAAATTAGACAAGTAGCACATACTATGCTTATGTATTAATCCACAAGAGTTTGATAAAACATGTAAGTTCTAATGAGCTTATAGAAAATCTATATAAGGTCTCTTTTGAATTTGAAAATCCGAGAGTATATAGTTGAGACCTCATTTTTAAGAAATATTTTTTAAAAAGAATTATGACAATCAAGACGAGAATAAAGACATGGATAAAATAAAATGCATAATTCAAGAAAAGGATAAGAGTTACTAATTTCTCCATTACCAAGTGTTGTGTCTTTCTCATTGTTGATTATACCTTCTTCTTGGAAAATGATTTTCTTGATAATGTCTTTTCCTTTGCTCAAATGGCGCGAACATTTATTGTCTGTTTGATGATTTGAGTTTCCTTTGACTTTTATTGCACCGAGTACCTAACATGAAATTATCTTGTGGTACCCTTAAGTGTTTGGGTCCATTGGGATTAGCTTTGAGACTTTTAGGTTTCCAAAAATAATTTGAGCTATTTGTAGCCCGACAAGAATTTGCCGTGTGACCATTTTTACCACAATAAAAACATGTAAATAGTTCTAGAAGCATGATGATTGGCATGACCAAAAATAGGTACTTGATTCTTTTTCATATCATTAATAACATTTGGCTTATAACTAAGTCCTAGTTTCAAATGATCACAATGTTGAACATCAAGAATATTTGTCATTTTATCGGTACTCAAATTAAACTTCATCATATCCTTTGTCATTCAATCAATATCCTTAGTGAGAATTTCATTTTCTTTTTCAAGGTTTCTAACCTTATCAAGTGTAGTAGTGTGAGAACAAGAAAGTGATTCATATGAAACAAGTAAACTATCCTTTTCATTTTTCAAAGTGTTGAATTCCTTTTCAAATTTTTGTTTTTAAAAAGCATGCTTTGGAATTTATTTTGAAGTTCATCATAATCATCTTGCAATTCATTAATAAAGGAGATAGAAGAGTTATAGCGTACCCCATTGTCTTCTTCGATGCCCATTAGACATTGCTCGGGTTCCTCATCATCGGATGTTTCAAGAAGCTCATCCCATATTTTTGCTTTGGCTTTGGCATTCAAGGCTTTTAATTTTCTGTGGAATCTCTTCTTCTTCCTTTGTTCTTGCTCCCCTTGTGGACAATTGGCAACATGGTGTCCGGGTTTTCCGCATCTAAAGTAAGACTTATTTCTTGCTTCTCTTTCCTTGTTTTTATTTACAAATTTTGTAAATTTCTAATAAGTTCCTCATCTTCATCTTCATCATCATCTTCCTCGTCACTTGAATATTTTTCGATTTTGAGGCAAGACCTTTTGGAGTTGATCCCATATCCGATTGAGAAGTCGATGCCTTTGAATTACTCCTTTCATTTGTATAAACTTCATAGATGAGAAGATTGCCGATAAGCTCATCAAAATTTAAAGTTTCTAAATTTGAGCTTCCGTAATAGCGGTAACTTTTTCGGATCAAGAGGCGGGAAGAGCATTTGGAACTTTTGTGACCTTATACTCTTTGAAAATAATTTTCCCAAGTGCAACTAGAGGATTTACAATATTGTCAAGCCTTTCAACCATTTTGGAAATATTTTCTCCAACATTCATAGTGAAATTTTTGAACTCTTTGACCAACATGGTTTTTCGAGCTTGTTTCACTTTCTTTGTGCCTTCATAGATAACTTCAAATGTTTCCCATATATTATGAGCGGATCGAATTCCTCTAATACGATTATATTCCGTTGCAGTAAGGAAACAATGAAGTATGTTAAGAGGTTTACCGTTTAAGGAGAATATTTTCTTGTCTTCATCATTGAACTCCTTGAGAGCTTTAGGAATTTGAGTTCCGTCTTCCTTTTTCTTCATCGGGATGGATACTCAGCTTATAACTGTGTTACAAATATCGAACCCGCAACCTTGTAAGAAGCACTACATTCTGTCTTTCCAAAATGCATAATTGTTGGAGTCGAAGAGAGGCAGTCTAATGAATGAAGCACCGGTTGGTATATAGCTCTTGTTCATAGCCATGGATCTTTCCTCTTTACTCCCAAAGCTTAAATGAGCTTGCCAAATAGTTTGGCTCGATACCATTTGTTAGTCCAAGTGGCTATGATAATCTAGTGGGGAATAGATTATCCGATTTTTCGATTTTGCCCTCTTTTTCAAATATGAGAATGATGACCAAAATGAAAGTGCAGTAAATATAAGCAACACACGATGATTTATAGAAGTTCAACCCACCTACGGCCTAATCTTCTACCACCCCAAAGTATGTCCGAATGGATTTCAAAAAAAGAAAAAGATTTATTAGTAGATACCAAACTATTACAACCTTTACCTTGAAGAGCACCTCCTCTTCTTACAACACCATCCATGAAGATTAGCAAAATCTTCTTACACCAATGAAGAGTACCATACTCTTCAACATCAATATCACCCAAGTGTGCTCTTACCACAAGAACACTAACAAGGATGTCTTGTTTTGGATGATTGAAAACAATTCAAGATTACAACTCAAATGACGTATACAACTTTGAAGTGCAAGTGTAATCAAGAATCAAGCCTAGTACTCGAGATGTGCAAGTGAAAGACTTAGGTTAAATACAACAAGATTATGAAATCAAGAACAAGAAGTTTGCTTGTATTTGTATTGCTTGTGTTGTTATATCTTGTTGCTTCAATCCTTCATCCTGTTTATATGAGAGGTCTTGAATTCGATTTCCAGCCACATGCTCCTCTTTGGAGATTGAAATCTATAAAAAAAAATTGCAAATCAAATGGAAAATATAGCTATTAGAAATCAATCCCTTAAAATCATGAAAAGTTGTCTATCAGGCAACGGATACTTTCTTCGATAAAACCTTAGGTCGATCGGTTGACCTCAAACATGAAAATTAAAATTCTAACTTGAAAATAACAAGGGTGGATCGGTCCAATAGGGGGTGGACTGGTCGACCAAGGGTTCGACCAGTCGACCCTTAGCTAGGACCGGTCACCCTTTGCAAAAGTTGAGACAGAAGAAATTTTTGCAAAACAAAATTGATTCAGGCACCGGTTAACCTCCGGGTTTTTCCTTCCATCTCTTTTCTATTTTAAATCAAACTTTTAGGCACGAGTTGCTCTCAGTATGACCGATTCGCCTCGAAATAGAAGTGTTGTCCAAGTTTTGTCAAAAATAAACTTAAAGAAATACTCCAAAAAATTAGTAAAAATAATTTAAATCGATTAGGAGTATTTGGAAAATATTTAGGGATATTGTTTTGGCGAAAAAACTCAGTTAAATAAAATTATCAAAATTACGATAAAAATATTTATCTAACAATACTAAGTATAACAGGTGAATAGGGGCGTCAATTTGTGACACGACACGATAACCTGACACGAACCTAACACGAATTTAGCAGTACAGTGTACAACTCTTAGCATGTTCGGGTCAAAATCAGGTCGGACACGATTAACACGGAAAATAAATAGGTCAGTCGGTCGACCCCCGGGTCGATCGATTGACCTATTTAACTCATTTAATTTTATAGTGACATATTATTTTAATGTTTTATGATGTTTTAATTGGTTATATGGTGATGGAAAAATTATTAAATTCATTTATTAATATTTTTTAATAATTTAATGTATTTCTTTTTTGTAATTTTTATTTTTTCTCCATTTTTCAATTTTTTTTCGTGTCGAATTTAAATTATATAGGTTTTACGTGTCGTGTTCAAAGTTACTCGTGTCATAAATGGATCGTGTTCGTGTCGTGTATCTTGACACAAATAATTAAATGGGTCGTGTTTGTGTTCGCGGTCGACCTATTATACGTCGTAACGAACACCCGCAAACACGAAACACGAAACCTATAATTATGACATTGGAGGGGAATATTATCACTTAATATCCCCAAATTCTTTTTATCCACCATTGCGGGAGATATTACAGAGAGAGAAATGGAGTCGGACCCCAAGATCCGTAAAACGGATTCTCTTTTTCTCTCTATTCCCTCACACTCTCTCTCTCTCTCTCCTCCCTCCTCTCACCTCCGTCAACATTCTCTCTCTTCTCTTTTTTTTTTTATTTTTTTCGTAATTTTTCTCTCTCTCCTTAAATTTCTCTTTCCTCATGTTTTCTCTCACTTCTTATTTTTTTTTTTTTCTTTTCTTCATTCTCCAATTTATTTCAAAAAACTTGATACTTTATTTCAAAAATAGATACTTTTAACTCATAAAAGTGTTACCTTAACTCGTTATATTTATTTTTCTTTCTTGATGTAATATATTCTTAATATGTGTTGTATTAAAACATGATACTTTATCTCAAAAAATGGATATCTTTACTTATAAAAGTGTTACTTTAACTATATCATATTTATTTTTTATTTTTCTTCTTTCCTTCATTTCTAATTTGGGACTATATTAAAAATACGATACTTTATCTTAAAAATAGATATTTTAACGTATAAGTGTTACTTTAATCACATATATATATATATATTATTGTAATATATTCATAACTTGTGACTATATTAAAAATATGTTATTTTACCTCAAAAATAAATACTTTTACTTATAAAAGTACTACTTTAACTTTAACATATTTATTATTCATCTTTCTTTTGTTTGAATTCATAATATATGACTATATTAAAAACGTAATACTTTATTTCAAAAAATAGATACTTTTACTCTTAATATATAATATTTTATCTCAAAAATATATACTTTCAGTGGTCATCCTTGGGGGCGAGGCGGCGCGCCGCACAGTGGCCCCCCCGGCGAGGGCCCCGCCCCAAGATTTTTTTATTTTTTTAATGATTTAAAAATAAATATATGTAAATTAAAGAAAACATAATTATCGTGTAGGTATCCGGATTCGGTTTAGGCACCCTTATTACACTTATATGTCGTGGGTTCTATCTAGGGATGGCAACGGGGCGGGTTTGGGGCGGGTTTGGCCAAACCCCGGACCCGCCCGCCAAGGAGAAGTAAGACCGGGACCCGCCCCCGCCCCGCCTCAAGACCCGCCCCGCCTCAAAGTCCAAGCCGGGCATGGTCTAGACCCGCTAGACCCGCCAAATATATTTTTTAATTTATAATAATTTATATTTTTCTATTTATGGCTAATTTTTCAAAAGTAATCAAATGCCAATAGGTTAAAAAATAAATAAATATAATTATACAACTTATTATAACTATTTTTTCGAATTGGCTACTATTAAGATTTATTTTAAAAACAAATACTATTATACTACATAGTACTCAACTAATACTTAAAATAAATATTCAAAGTAGAATATTACAAGATATTATATTAGTAAATTAAACTTTAAAAGTAAATAATATTATATTAGTACTCAACTAATATTTTAAACATATAATACTCAAATTTTAAAGTAAATAATGCAAAAATATTTTAATATATATTTAAAAATTTAATAAAAATTAATATGCGGGCGGGTCCGGGGCGGGTCCTATAGGACCAGGACCCGCCCCGGACCGGGCGGGCTTTGTAACCTTAGGCGGGACCGTCCCGGGACCCATTTATCCGGAGTCAGACGCCCCAGGCGGGTTTAATGCGGGGCCGGGTTTTGACCCGCCCCATTGCCATCCCTAGTTCTATCCTCTTGCTCCCCTAAATTTAGTCACTTTTTAAATGTTTTCCTTTTTCCCCAACCAAGGCCCCCAACTCTACCTTCATCCAAAAGACCCCAAAAATTAAAGACATCAAATATATTTATTTTTGGTAACAATTATTCATCTTTAGTTGCTATATTTTCACCATTAGCATGAATTTTATCAATATTTATTCTATTTTCTTAAGGGTTCTTTTTCTTTATTTTTTAATTTTTAGGGATAATAACAAAAAACCCTTTGAGGTTCGGGCTAAATTACTAAAAACAAATTAGATATTTTTGAAAATTACAAAAAAAAAACCTTTGATTGTGTCTTACATTTTTCACTTCTTAAGTAAAAAATATTGCAAAAATCCCATTGATCTCTATAAAAATATATAGTTACACACTTAAATTTAAGACAAAATCAAATCTGCGGTTTATTTTTTTGTAATTTTAAAATATCTCTTGGTCTTTTTGTAATTAGTCCAAACCTCATGGGTGTTTTTGTAATTATCCCTAAGATATTTACTTTTTATTTTCACCACTAAAAAAATATTTTATATTTATTCTTTTATTCCTTCGTATCATTTTTATATGAATAAAGAGGGGCCATTTTTTTCCGCACAGTGCCCTATAAAACATAGAGAACGATTTCGATACTTTCACTCATAAATGTGTTACTTTAACTCGATATATTTATTTTTCTTTTTTGTAGGGTAATCATAACTCACATTACTTTAATCGAGGAAGAAAAAACAGAAACACAAAAAAAAAAAGCAAGTGGCTTTGACCGCGGACCTGGTCAACAGGATCCACCGCTCAATAGGATCCGTCTTATAAATTTAGACCCGTAAGATGGTCCTATATGAGTTTTTGTCATTAGTGTTTAGGTATTTTCAGGGCCGCTCCTAGCGTTAGTCGAGCGAGTCGATCGACTCGGGCCCGAAAAAATTACAAAATTTATGGGGCCCAATTTTTTTGTATCTTTTCACATATTTACATATACAAATTAAGTATAACTTTTGAACAAACAATGCCTCTAGCCCAGCGGTTAATTCTTGTAGCGTTATACGTTTGTGTCTACAAGGTCCCGTTCGAATCCCATGGCTGCAGTTGTCTTTTTTTGTTTTTTGGGGTATTTAGTGATTTAGATAAAACAAAATTAAAATGAAAGGCCTATTTTCTTTGGGCCTTGTAACCAAGCCTTGCTAGTTTCTAACAATTGTTAATTTTAATTTTTCTTAATTGCCCAATATTTATATGTTAAATTGCCTAGTTAGGTTCTAACAATTATTTTAATTTTTCTTAATGGTCCAATATTAAAATTTCTCAATTTAAATTTTAAAAGACACAAAAATTTTAAAAAAAAAAGGAAGCCTAAAAGAATTAGAAAGGTGGGAACAAAATAGAAAAAAAGTAGGTTGTTCATCCGTAAAAAAGAAAAGAAAACCCGGTCAATCATGTCACAAGAAAGATTGAATGGGTTAGCTATGTTATCGATCGAGAAATGAATTATTGAACTACTTGATTATACTGATTAGATTAATACTTTTGCGGCCAAAACTGTAAGGCATGTTATATTTAAATAACTATTTGGATTTGTGAACATAGATGTCTTATTAGTATAATTATATTCGAATTCTTCTATATATTGAACGATATTCTTTCATTTATTGTTTTAGTGTTTTTTTAGTTTGTACATTAAAGGGGTCCAATTTTAAAAGTTCGACTCGAGGCCAAAAAATAATAGGATCGGCCCGGGTATTTTCAATGCCTATGACTTGTGAATATCTCAACTGAGATACTGGTTCACCTTTATTCTTGACTAAGTGTAAACTTGTGTCAATTGGAGTTTTTACTGGACTTTCATCATAAACGTTGAATTTCTTGAGAATAGACTCAACATAATGAGACTGAGATAAAACAAGTCCACCAGATGTCTTAGAGATTTTAATCCCTAGTATAACATCTGCCACTCCCATGTCTTTCATATCAAAGTTTTGTGTCAACATTCTCTTTGTATTCATGATAATATCATGATTACTGCCTATTATCAACATGTCGTCAACATATAGACATACAATAACATAGGCATTCGGTGTACTTTTAATGTAGACACATTTATCACACTCGTTAATTCTAAATCCATTTGACAACATAGCTTTATCAAATTTCTGGTGCCACTGTTTTGGCGCCTGCTTCAATCCGTACAAGGACTTAACCTCAGCCTTACACCTTTTTCTCTTGTCTGAAGCAACAAACCCTTCAAAGTTGTTCCATGTATATTTCTTCTTCTAACTCACCATTTAGAAATGCTGTTTTGACATCCATTTGATGAATCTCGAGATCGTATAGCGCAGCAATCGCAACAAGAACTCTAATAGAAGTAATTCTTGTAACCGGTGGGTATGTGTCGAAGAAATCAAGGCCTTCTTTTTGCTTATAGCCCTTAGCTACCAACCTAGCCTTATATTTATCAATAGATCCATCCGGTTTCAACTTCTTTTTGAAAATCCACTTACAACCTAGAGGTTTATTTCCAGGTGGGAGATTAACCAACTCCCAAGTGTGATTTTGCATAATGGATTCTATCTCACTGTTGATAGCTTCTTTCCAGAATGGTGCTTCTGGAGTTGACATTGCTTCTGCAAATGTCTTAGGTTCATTTTCTACCAGGTAGGTTAGAAAATCGGGACCAAATGATGTAGACTTTCGCCCTCTTTATCGCGCCTTGGTTCTTCAATATTTTCATGATCAAGAGTTGCGAGATCATAAGTCCTCTTATGTGAACTTGTTTCTTCTTTATCCCTGTCTTTACATGGAAAGATATTCTCAAAAAACACAGCATTCCTTGATTCAATAATTACATTTTCATGAATATCAGGAATGTCTGACTTGTGCACAAGGAATCGATATGCACTATTGTTATGTGCATATCCAACAAATATGCAATCAACTGTTTTAGGCCCAATTTTTACTTGTTTAAAGCTTAGGAACTTCTACCTTCGCCAAACAACCCCACACTTTCAAGTGTTTATAGCTAAAGGCTTATGTCCTTTCCACAATTCATATGGAGTTTCATCCATTTTCTTTAGTGGAATTTTATTAAGAATGACATTGGTCGAGAGAATTGCTTCTCCCCACAAGTTTCGGGGTAGTCCGAACTTATCAACATAGCATTCATCATCTCTTTAAGAGTTCGATTCTTGCGTTCAAAGAATTCCATTTGATTGAGGTGAATATGGTTCAATTAGTTTGATGAATAATGCGGATTCTCAACAAAATTCATCAAATGGAGCATCATACTTCCACCTCTATCGCTTCAATTATTTTTATTATTTTGCTAATTTGATTTTCCACTTCATTCTTATAATGCTTAAAAGCATCCAAAGCCTCATCTTTGCTTCTCAGAGATATACATAATAAAAAAGATATCTTGTGCAATCGTCTATAAAAGTAATAAAATACTTTTTACCACCTCTCATTTGCACAAACTTCAAATCACATATATCACTTTGTGAATTAATTCTAAAGGAGTGGTAGTCCTTTCAACAGAGTTATATGGTGTTTTAGCTAACTTAGCCTCAACACATATTTGACATTTATGATTAGGATCAAATTCAAAATTAGGCAACAAGTTCAAATTCATCATTCTACGAACAGATTTAAAATTCGCATGCCCTAATCTATTATGCCATAAACAAGAAGACTCAAGCATATAAGCGGTAACTACTAGTAGTATTATTAATATTTGCTTTTGGTACAATAGTAAGAACGTTCATCTTGAACATTCCATCACAAAGATAGCCTTTCCCCACATAAACATCATTCTTGGTGAGTACAAACTTATCAGCTACAAATACAAGCTTAAAGCCATTCTTACTAAGCAAAGAACCCGATACAAGATTTTTGCGAATGTCAGGCACATGTAGCACATTGTTGAGGACGAGCTCCTTTCCAAAAGTCATTTTCAAGGTTATTTTTCCTTGTCCTTCAACTTTTGAGCTTGCGGAATTTCCCATGAACAGTTGTTCTCCACTGACTGGCTTGTAGTTGAAGAACATTGCCTTATCAGCACAAATATGGCGGGTAGCCCCAGTATCTACCCACCACTCCCTGGGATTTCCAACATTGTTGCACTCAGAGACAACAGCAGCTAAACTCATTTCTTGTACCCCATCCGAAAGTTCATCAACTTCAGTCACATTAGCTTGTGCTTTAAGTTTCTTCGGATTGCGACATTCACTCTTGCGATGTCCAAGTTTACCACAATTGTAGCAATTGTCTTTAAACCGCTTAGCATTCTTCTTGTTGTCCTTTGGACCCTCACCAAAAATTTCCTTTTCTTGTTATCGCTCTTTGAATGGATTCAACCACGTTGGCCTTTGCTTGCCCAAAGTGTCCTCCATTTTTCTTATCCGACTTTTCGTTATCTTCCTCAATCCTCAATCGGACAATCAGTTCCTCCAAGTTCATCACCTTCCATTTATGCTTGAGATAATTCTTAAAATCTCTCCATAATGGCGGAAGCTTTTCAATGATGGCAAAGAACTTGGAATGACTCGCTAAGAGTCATGTTTTCAAAGATGGATGTCATGGAGAAGGATTTGCAATTCCGAACCTCGACCGAGCAACGGATTCGAATCCACCATCTTGTAATTAAGGAACTTTCCGACAATGAATTTCTTCGTGCCGGCATCCTCCATTTTGTATTTCTTCTCCAATGACTCCCATAACTCTTTAGCAGTTTTCATGGCACTATACACACTGTATAGCGTATTATCCAGTCCATTGAGGATGTAATTTTTGCACAGAAAATCCGAATGCTTCCAAGCATCCAAAGCAATGAGAGATTCTCGATTATTCTCTCCTTCTTGCACAGCCGAAGGATCCTCCTTAAGAAACCTCGCCAAACTCAGTGTTGTGAGATAAAACAACATTTTCTGTTGCCATCTCTTAAAGTCAACACCACTGAATTTTTCCGGCTTCTCACCGTGAGGAACATGAGCCGGCTGAATAGGAACAGCCACTGGCGGGGAAACAACAGTAGTTCCTTCCATTTCTGTTACGAAAACAGAAGATAAACAACTCATTACTTATCACTTAATTGATAAAAATCCAATACACACTCAATATACAAATATATTAAACAAGTATATTTTATAAACAAATATACAATCAGTAATTAACAAGCCTGAAAACTATATTCTAGCTTAATCTATTTTACATAAATAGGCTCAATATATTAATATAACTTGAAACAAAAGCATACAATTAAACATTTTTTTCCGGTCCAAATCCAGAAAGTAATCTTACCAGATATATGTATGACAAGCAATGAAGCACAAGAATATAAAACAAAATAATTCCCAACTTTCAATTTAGAAACAAAGATACTGAGGTTAATAGATAAAACTAATCATAAACTAACAACAAACACTCAGATTAGTTCATGGCACAATAAAAGTTTTAGAAATCATGAAACAGGTTAATATATATAACTAGATAACCAAGTCTAAGACTATATGTATATGTATATATATATATATATATTGCAAACAAATGGTAAACTGCCTATAATCTTGTCACGGGTGGCACAAATTAAAAATTAAAAATCAGCACTCAAAGTATATGGTTTTTCAGAAAACAAATAATCTGCTTTCTTAATTGAGAAACCAAATTTATACAAATTAGTAGTTGATTATATAGATTACACTATTTTCAACAGATCAGTAAGCATTCACGGATTTCAGAAACAAAAGAATGATATATGAATCAATAGAAATCAAACATTTATGAACATACAGTGAACATACAGTGATTGATCATATATACATACGTATTAGCAAATTCGAAAACTGTGAATCATGGAATATAATATGCATGAAAAGCGGATGAAATATCGTCTTAAAATTATTGGGGATTTATCACGTGCGATATTATATTCCGAGAAAATTCAGAAAAACTTACTTGCATTCCCGAAAATGAAATTATAGAAAATGCAGAAAATTAGACTGAGGCTAGAGTTCGACTTTATGTCTTTAAGACGAATTGCCCCGCTACGGTGCCCACGGTTGAATAGCAAACGTCTCCCAAGATACAACGGTCTCCTCTTGCTGTAGTAGCACTCCAAACAACAAGAGACGGCGAACTTCAAATGTTTTGTCCTCTCTCTTTTACGGGAAAATTTTGACAGAATGTATGCTTGTGTTTGTATGCAATAATGAATTATTAAATCTGCAGATCTTAGGAATATTTATAGATTGCCACAGGTTTCAAGTGAAACAACATAACTCTTGGACACACCTTTTCATTCCAAGAGTTATTATGAAGAGTTGCACCCTTTGTCTTGCAACTATTAAGAGTTTCCATGAAAAGTTGCATCCTTTGGTGAGTTGCCATGAAGAGTTGCACCCTTTGGTTTGCAACTTCATTTGTACTAATTACAAATAATAGTGTAGATACATTTGAATATAAAATTCATCCACAATTTCATCTAGATTCATTGTCCAACATGGAATACCAAAGTTCCACTTGTACCTCAACTTGTCACCTTTAGGCAATAATTTTTCATTCACCAGGAAATATTCTTGTGAGCTCAACCATATTTCCAACAAGACCTCCTAAGAGCTCCGTCTTGAGAACATGAACCATGAAAATAAATTTAAAAATAATAATGAACCATGAAGAAACAAAAATAACCCTAAAAACATGAACCATGAAGAATAAACCCGAAAAACAAAAATAAACCCAAAAAATAAAAAATAAACCCTAAAAAAAACTAAAAATCCTAAAAACCCAAATCAATTAAAAATAAACCCAAGAAACAAAATAAACCCTAAAAAAACAAATATAAACCCTAAGAAAAATAAAAAAAAAAAAAAACCTTTAAAACTTTGTGTAAGGGCTCCGTCTCACGGATCTAAATCCGTGAGACCGTCTCACGCAAGTTTTTGCCTTTAATAAATGAGAAATAAAATTCATACATGCACTGAAAACGTGTAATTTTTGTTTGTCAAATATATTTGTTCTCATTATTTATTAGTTTGTGAGGGCACGACAATGTACTTGTCTGGTTTGATATATTTGTTTAGACATTCAAACAAGACGAGTCTCTCATTTTGCTAATCGCAAAAATTTACGTGAGACGGTGAAAATTTGTGAGACCGTGAGATGGTGATATTTTTAGTGTAAAAAGTGATATTTGTCTAAATACACTAATTCCA
Organism: Rehmannia glutinosa; assembly: GCA_016081115.2. Lineage (NCBI taxonomy): Eukaryota > Viridiplantae > Streptophyta > Magnoliopsida > Lamiales > Orobanchaceae > Rehmannia > Rehmannia glutinosa. The sequence goes on from CM071926.1 coordinate 145,956,864, forward strand.
GTGTATTTTCAAAAGTATCACTTTTGATACTAAAATTATCATTTTTTTACACTAAAAGTATCACGGTCTCACACCGTCTCACAAGAGACTTGCGGTTTGTTAATAGTTATGAGTCAGGATATACACTTTCAGGGCCGGACCTGAAATTTAAGGCCTAAGGCGGAACTTCATAAATGGTGTCATAGAAAATTTGATTCATATTTGTGATAGACGATAAAATTGTTAACAAAAATTCAAAAAAATAAAACAAACAAGATCATCCCTAGTACAAGAAGGAAAAAGAGAACGTTTTTTTTTTCTTTAATTATTGATTCTGCTAAAATTTGGCTTGGTACAAAATGAACAAGGCCACCGTATTTGTACTATAGCATTTTTTTAGCTAATGACTAGAATTAATTTATCCCAATAGCTATAAGCCGTCTACTAGACTCACCCATTAAAATATCTACCTCATTATCATATTCTACAAACATTATTCCAATTCATATCTTGAGTAGAGCACACCATTCAATAAGCATTCTGTCAGCATCTTCTTATTCTTTATAAAAGCTCGAGAGTTCTAAAACACGTTTGATAGTAGCTTACGTTTTGAAAGTACTGCTAACTTTAGTCTGAAAGTCGTTATATCTTAGAGACGATTGTCTAGAACCTTTAGTATTTTTGTTAGGGGTACTTTTATCTTGTAGAGAGATATCTGATTCTAACTTCAACTTTATTTTTTTTTCCCTTTATTCTGCCAATTTTCAAGAAAACCAAGCACAACAAACAACAAAAGTAATTCCATCAACCAGTTATTCTAAAAACTTCCAAGCATGCAATATTTATGTAATTGTTGCTCCAACAACTTTGGCGGTCCCCTCCTCAATTTCTCTTATGGTGCCATGGTCCAGGTGGTTGCAACTTCCCTAATAACATGTCCATCCTCAATGTCCCATATTGAGGAAGACTTCCCGCCCAGGAGACGATTCAAGCCAAAATTTGGATTCTTTAGATAAAACCTCCACCCCTACTTTTTCCAATATTATTTATTGTAAACCCAATTCTATCTGTGAACCTGTTAAAAAGGGTGATTATTATTATTTGACCATTGATAAAAATGTTTATTAACAACGCGTCTTTTGGAATTTACTTATTCTTTGATTGGTCGGTTCTTCTGGTAAGGGTAATAAGCCATGGCTTATCATGCCACTTCATAAACGTTTTTTAAATTATGGGGTATTCATAATAATTAGAAATTAATTCCTTTGGGTAAGGGTTATTTTTGTGTCCAATCCAGGATCGTTTACGGGCTCAAGCTCGTGTGTCTTGGGCTATTAACCCGGTTCAATTCATTTGTCTTCTTGGGTTCCTGATTTCAACTCTTACTAAGTTAATACTTTCATAGCTAGTGTGTGGGTTCAAAGTTTTGAGCTAAGTTTGGAATATTGGGACCCTAGTATTGTTATGGGGATCGCTAAAGCTATTGACAGCCCGGTTTAGATTGATTATAGGTCCTTAAATGGTTCCCTTAGCCATTTTGTTTGTGTGTTGGTTGATGTGGATCTTGCCAAGCCTTTATAGGATCATATTATGGTTGAACGTCTTGGGAAATGTTCATTTGTGCCGATTATGAGAAATTTCCGAGTTTTTGTTCTACTTGTTGTATCACATGCCACTCGGCCGCTTCTTGCCGGAGTGCTTTTTATCGAGGCTACTACGGCACTGGCTTTGGACGCCCCCTTCTCAACGGGATGTTCTAGAGCTCGTAAGATTTATCGTCATGTTCATACTTCCAAGGACAAGGGCAAGACCATTGCTAACTCAATGGATACTATGGTCTCAACTATACGTGGTAAGACAATGGACGATATCATTACAGACCATAATTCGATCTTGCGATTGTGGTGCATTGTCCTCCGTAGGTTGTTGTTTCTTCCATGTTTCTTTAAGTGAATCATCCGCAAAAAGTAAATGAGTGATAATAGGACCTTTTTTACAAATGTTCAGCCCTTTAAAATTTCCATCACACTCAGCTTTCTTGATTAGGCCAGAAAAAACTTTAGAGATCAAAATGAAAAAATAAGGAGAGATGGGGTCACCCTGTCTCAAACCTCTAGTAGGGAAAACCAACCCACATGGCTTACCATTCAAGTTGAATATAAAAGATGAAGAAGAGACACAAGTTAAAATCCAGTTTATAAAAACAGAACCAAAACCCATTTTACGCATAACAGATTTCAATCCCTCCCATTCAATTCTATCATAGGTCTTTGACATGTCATGTTTGATTGCCATAAAGTATTTCTTACATGATCTATGCGGCTATGCCTATTGAGAAAATGAAGAGCTTCCTAAGCAATGACCACATTGTAAATGATATATGAATCTGAAACAAAAGTTGCTTGGTTTTCACAAATGCAAGATTGTAAGCATGATTTAAGCCTGTTAACAATGATTTTGGAAATAATTTTGTAGGCAACGTTACACAAACTGATAGATCTATATTGGGATATGGATTCGGGATTGTGGTATTTAAGGATAAGGGTTGCAAGAGTTTGATTCACACTTTTCAAAAGCCTACCGGACACAAAGAAAATTCATATAGCAAAGACACAAGTCAAATTTAATAATGTCCCAAACTTATTGGAATAAAATAGGAGACATACCATTTAATCCTGGAGCTTTGGTAGGGTTCATTTCAAATAAAACTTGTTCGATCTCAAGCACTTCCACATGAGCAATAAGAATTTTGTTGTCTTCTTCAGATACCGAGTGTGAGATTTTATCAAGTAACCCTTGATAGAAAGTAGAGCCCTCGGAAGTTTAAGAGAATTTTGTAAAACTGATACGTGTAAAATATACGTGCATTTAGGGGCATATTTTGGTACATATTTGATATATTTGCATGTATATTTAGTGTATTTTAGTTGATTTCCTTTGTTGGGCATGATACTGCATATTCTTGTAATTATTTCAAAAAAATGAGCTAAATGAAAATATATCAGTAGGACGGCCCAGACAAGAATGCCGAATGCAAAGAGATGATCAAATACGCGAAGAAAATAACAAAAGACAAAGTACACGATCAGACCGTGTAAGATTACACGACCGTGTGAATGGTTTCCGTGTGATTTTACACGTTCGTGTGACTTGTTCGAGGGAAGAATTTCAGAGACGGATTACACGACCAGACTGTGTATTAGTACACGGTCGTGTATCTTGTTCCGAGAAAAAATAGAGAGCAAAACCGATTACACGGTCTGCCCGTGTAGAAATACACAGCTGTGTGATTTGTTTTGTGGCTGATTTTGTTTCCTTATTCCATTGGGACTCTACAGTGATCTCTCAAAGCATCTATAAAAGGAAGACCAAGCCCTGGAAGAATATATACATCATTATACACGAAAATACACTTGGGATACTCAGATTTACATACTTCTGAGAGATAAACACAAATCAACAAAGAACATCACAAGACCTTTTGCATCTACGAAAGCACAAGGGTTAAAGACTTTGAAGAAGGATCCATGCTGACAAGAAGGTTCTATCCTCTTAGTTTAGATCACTTGTTTGTACTTAATTCAATGTCGAACAATTTGATTTCAAGTTATGTCTATGAATTTGTTGTCAAATATGTTGAGCTAATCTTTCTGATGCTAGGGCATATTCAAAACTATTGATTCATGTTGGTTCTAGTTTGATTGTTTTTCTTAATTGGTTTTTGGTTCTATTTATGAATTTGGGTGCTTGTTTCGTGTAGATTATCTGATCAATAATTTTCATGTCATATTTGTTAGTTCATAATTCGGGAGATGAGTTCTAACTTACGAAAAATGAGTTCATAACATAAACGGGTATAGAGTCAGGAGGCTTATAATTGTTTATGGGGAGTACTTCAATTCAAAGATCTTTTGGGAGTTGATATTAATTGTTGAGTATGGATGCTAGCAATTGGTATTAATTAACTGTTTATTTGCTTCGAGAGGGGGAATAAACTAATTTAAGAATTGAACTGGTTTTGAAGAAATATTAATTGGAATTAATATAGAATAAGCGTGTTGAGATTATGTGCCTAGGGTTACTTTCGTATTTGTTGAAAACTTGTGGAGTTCCGGTCTTTAATGATTTTAGATATATTATTTGATTATTTAGGATTAGTTTAGATAAATAAATAAACTTTTGATTTTCGACCACTTCAATTAAATTGAAATAAGATATTTATCACTTTATGTATTTTGTATTCCATCATCGAGGAATGCGACCTTGCTCTTTATCTCGCTAGCTACACTGTACACTTCGCCATCAAAAGATTTTCATGATCAAAAACTCGTCACAACTTTCTCAATATCTTGTGGTTTATCACATATACTTTGATCATCTTAAAAGCTTCACAATGTTGTTAATTTTTCTTCTCTCGAATGGTGTATGCATGGAAGAATTTGGAGTTCTTGTCACATTATTTCAACTACTGAATTCTTGATTTTTGTCTCCAAAATATTTTCTCCTTCAAATGTTCCTCATTCAAGAATTTTTTAAGATTTCTCCATTCATTCCAGTGTCCTCCACTTTTCCTCAAAAGCTCAAGAGCTTTGGTAAAATTTTCAAGATTCTCAGAGGGCCCAGATATGAAATTTCTGCTCCATTTAAGCACCTGGATCATACATACCTAGGATCATACATACCTAATTTTAGATTGGAGTTTGAACATAGAAACACCATCTTGCTTAATGCCCCAAGCCTGAGCAACAAGAACACTGATTCCACTACAAGAAAAATGCTCAACAACAACACCCAAAAGACAACGGATTTTAGCAAAATCATTGTCCTTATAAGCATTCACAACGGATTTTCGTTAAACCGTTGTGAATGAGCGGATTTTTTTGTTAACGACAACAGTTCACTTGAGCCTAAGACAATACTTTCTTGAAGCGCTGTCTATTAGCGGTCTTTTTATTTTTTGACAACACGTTTGTCGGGTCTTTTTGTAATCCGTTGTCGATTAGCGCCTAATATTTTTTAAAAGACAAGATTTATTCATCCTTTTCGCCAACGGTTGGTTACACCGATGTAATTAGAGTCATTTGTTTTTTTAAAGACAACAATTTTAACAACAGTTATAAACCGGAGTCTATAAGCATGTTTCATGTCCTTATTTATTATTTATTTTAATGTTACAATAACTAGCACTTTTAGTTAGTTTATCAATTTTATGTTAGCAACTTTAGCATAATTCTAAACGTGCTTAAACTTTTAATTTTTATTTTGTTATCATTTTTTGATCTCATGGTAAGACTATCACTTTTAGTTAACTTATCAATTTTATTTTAGCAACTTTAGCATAGTTCTAAAATTGTTGAAAGTTGTAATTTTTTCTTTATATCAAATCTTTATTTTATTTCATTTGAAAAAAATAATAATCAAATATAACTAGCAACTTTATAGGTTAAACCTTTTGGTTTAACAACTTAAACATAGGTCTAAAAATATAACTAACAACTTTAAAGTCAGAGTTTTTAGTTTAGCAACTTAAACATAAATATAAATTTAAAAAAACTAGCAACTTTAAGGTTGAGTATTAGCAATTTAATCAAACAACTTAAATACAATATAAAAGTTAGGATTAGCAACTTAAATAAAAATATGAAACCTGTGGGGATCAAAAAATAAAAAGAGAAAATATTACAGGTGACAAAAGACTAGAGAAAATTAAGAAAAAAAAAGACGATAAAAAAATGCTAAGGGACAAACCTACCTGAGAAGAGAGCGCCGTCCACCGCTCCGCGCAAAATAGGAGCTCGGCCGTTGCATTTCGGAGTGGTTTGTTGGTGAGTTTTTCTCATCCACTAAAATCCCCAAATCTTTTGAAACCCTAATTTCTGTAAAGTGATTTTCATGCCCAAAGTTTCTTTCGCGTGGTTTATTTATTTTTTGTGTTTTTAGAGACATTAGATCAGAAACATTACAGTTTTATTGAACTTGGTATTGCTCGATTTTTGCTGCGTTTTTTTTAAAGTTAGTATTATTGTTTTTTTTTTTTTTTTGGAATCTGATTTTGTGTTGCTAAAGCTACTGATTATTTGTTTTGGATAAGAGTATTAGCTAATGAGAATTCTTCTTTATCATGATTAGTGTTTGGCTTTTCCACTTGTACCGTTTTATTCGTGTTTTACACATGTACATGAATCACAACCTCCAAAAAAAATTATTTGAATATTAGATTTCGTATCAGGGTTTTTTATGCAACATTGATATCATATTATAGTTTCATGCTTGCAATTTGCTGTCACTAAGTATAATTTAAAGTTGTGCTGGGTTTGGCTTTTCCACCTGTTGACTCACTTGCACATCCAAGTCTTTGTTATTGTACAATATACTTTCTTCTGCTTCATTTTACTAAGCGTCTGTTTTGTATATTGAAACAATAGGCAAAACAGAGGATAAAGCAAGAATGTGGATGAATGCTATCACTGGAAAAAAAGTGAAGTTGTAGTAAAAGGGAGTAACAGGGTTTGCCCAGTTGACTGGAAACAAGAGGTAATATTGATGAGTCATGAAGTCATATAGCCTAGGAAATGAAACAAAATAAAAAGTGTAATTAGGTAAGTTTGAGGTTTCTGTGAGAGACTTTGTAGGGTAACTTTTTGGCCTCATGTGTAGGACAAAACAAATTCCTTTTCTTTTCTTGTTTTTACATTACATACATGGGAATTAGGTGAAATTTAAAAATAAAGTAAATTCCAATTTGCAGAGATTAATTAAGAATCAACATCCGAATTATAAGCAAAAATTTAGATTTGAGTCAGTTTGAATGAATGCTAATTATGCTCAATCTGTGTTATAGATATATCAAGTATATCCCTTTGCAATTCATTTGGTTAGTTTTCTAATTACAATTCTAGCTTAAAACCTGATTCAGTAGCTTAAAACAAAATTCATAGTTATAAGGAATGCACATTCTGTAACTGAGTGAATCTGATTTTAATCTAAATTGATGTATATACTTCTTATTTGGAGGCATGAACTTAAATTATGTAAATTGATGTATATACTTATTATTTGCAGGCATGATATTGGAGTGCTTTGCAGCTGCCCTCAATGAAAGAATTAGTGTAACTTTGAGAACACTTGTTAAACAGTTTGTTAAAAACTTGTTATACGTTTTGTTAAACACTTGTTAGATACATTTCGATATATTTGTTTTGTTAAACATTTGCGATTATGTACTAGATACAATCACTTGAATGTCATGTTTTGTTTTAATTAGTTATATGTTATTTTCTTGTATTGTGTTTTATTTTTGCATATATAAAATCAAAATTTATATTACCACAAGTGAAAAATAATAGACACCCAATAGAAAATACATTAGCCATGGTCCAAAATTACAACGAGTTTTTAAAACCACAATGAATTAGATCTCGTTGTTGAAACAGATTACAAAGTACAACGGTTTTAAAGCCTTGTAGAACTGTTGTGATACTTCAAAACCACAACGGATATTAACCGTTGTCAAATCCATTGTTGTATCTCATAATTCAAAAACAGATACCAGCCGTTGTCCCAACTATTGTCTTTCAAGATTAAAAGACAACGGATTGATTCTATCCGTTGTCTTTTAATTAACGACAACGGATTGTAACTGTTGTCGTTGAGCGGATTTTTTTACAACACCATCTATGACAACGACTGATTATTGTAATACACAACAGATTATATCTGTTGTTGTTGAGCATTTTTCTTGTAGTGTTCCTTCCATTTTCAGCCATCTTTGTGAAATGAAAATCTTTTTTTGGGTTTAGAAGTAAGGGGAGAAGAGTCAAGAGCCAGCATACAATGAACAGAAGAGGCTTTAAAGTCAAGGTTTCAACCTTGACTTTAGTAGAAGAAAATTTAGTATGCCAATCTAAAGAACCAAAGATTCTATCCAATTTCTCCTCAACATAACCTTCCCCATCGCTATTATTAGCCCAAGTAAACTCATCACCTATGCCTTCATCTTTTGCTTTCCCATGGAGCTAATGAAATCTATAAAATTATCAAAGCTAGAATCAGTTCTTGTCCTTCCCCTTTCTTCTCAAAATGGCTGCACAAATCATTGAAGTCTCCCCCACAATCCAGCAACTGCCCCACTTAGCTTTAGTATTAATTAAGCAATTCCCCTGTTGTGCTTTCACGAACAATTATTCCATAGATAAAATAGCCCAATAAGACAAAGATTCCTTGGAAATGCTTAGTTCAACTTCCAATGCAAAGGAATGATAAATAATTTGTTTAACTTCCACTAAGCTATTCCAGCAGATGAAGAGGCCCCCACTCTTTTCCACAGCGTCAACACAAAACCATCTGTCCTCACTCTCAATTATTTACACACAATACCAACGAATTTAGATTTTTTTTGATCTCATAAAGAAAGACCATATCTGGGTGGTGAAGTTTCCATGACTCTTCAAGCTGGGAAACTGTATAAGGTCCTCCCAAACCTCTACAGTTCCACACATTAACCTTCATTTATAACTTTGGGGCCCATTTTAGGTGGCTACCTCCACCATAATTGAGTCATCTAGACTAATTGTATTTCTTTTACTAAGTTTCCTATCATTCAATCCAATATTTTCATTATTCCCAATAAGGCCCCCGCCCTTCTTCTTTCTTTTCAATCCACAAGTTGATTACACATCCTCTTCCATTTTACTGACTTTCTCCTTCGCACCAATGCCTTATTTTTTCCTTGACCAAATCTTATCGAAGGAGAATGATTGGATATACACGTATCTTCCATTGACATTCTATTTGATGTATCGAAAGTGGATTTCATATTGGTCTATCACAAATAGCACCTCAACAAGATCATCACAATCATTCAAAACAGGGTTCAAGTGTTTAACAATAGCTAATTCCACTATATTCTCTTGGGGAGACTTATGGGAACATAATTAAGGAGAGGATTAAGCCCCAAGAGGGCTTTGGGATCAACCTCACATGTTATTTTTTTTCCGTCAGAAAGGGATAAGGCATATGTGTAGGGATTTTTGATATGAGATAGGTGCAGGTTATTTGGAGTTGGATGGATAGTAGAGTGGAGTGATTTTGTAGTTTTTTTAGACTTGTGGAGGTTCAAGGTTTAATGGTTCAAGTTCATCGGAGTCAAATGTAGGTTTTATAAGAATAAGATTCAAAACAGTGAAAATGGTATTGGTAGGATTGGCAAGAGAAAGGTTGTGAGGCTTAATATTAGCTTTTGAGGAAGGTGCTGCAGCCAAAAAATCTTCCGCCTTAATCCACTCGCCATACTGACCCTCATCCAAATTACGCGATGAAACATCACTCTTTTGCCTCTCACATTGTTTGTCCATTTGAATATACCCACAATAGTAGCAGACGTTAATCAAATTTTCGTATCTAAACTCTGCCCATACCACAGTATTTCCCAATTTGATTTTCAAACCTAAAAGGAAGCCATGATCCAGGGCCACCGTAACCAATATTTTTAAATGCATACCTATAATACCCTCATTTTCTTGAATCACAACATCTTTAACCTTTGAGAATGCATGCCCCACCTTAATGCCAACATCCACACACAACCAATTAGATGTGATATTCCAAACTTGGATCCATAGATCGATAAAGTCAAAGCACTTGCTTTTGGATGATAGACCTTCCACCCATTCCTTCAAAATAAGATATTGGTTATCAAAAGTCGACGTTTTCCTCTCCAGCACCTTTTTTTATCATCCTCAAATGCAACAATAAACTGGAAGAAATTAAGCCCCAGCTCCCTTACAAAGAATAATTCCTTCACCAGCCAAATAAGTGTCATGGTTTCTTGAGCCCACCGAAGTTCACATTTTTCTTCCCAAAAATTTTACCAAACAAGTTTTTTGAGCATTCCGCTTAGCTATACACAATATATTCTTCTTCTGAGCACACTTCTAACTCTTCCTTATCTGATAGGTTAAATTTCCTCAACTTCAGTTCAACTTCTTCAGTCATAATTGCACAAATCTCATACTCAGTACCAAAAGAAACTAACAGAAAGCTTTTGAAATAATGGATGAGCCTCGATCTGCAAAAAAATAGCAACGAAATAGGAACCACAACAGCAAAGGAAATGAGGAGAGAAAAAATAAAGCAAAAAGAAGGATAAGGGGAAGAACAACAAAATCTAAGTGGAACAATTCAAACGGAGACCACACCAGATTAAGGAAAAGGAAAAACCTAAAATCAACGGAACAAAAGCATAGATAGGAAACACATTAATAACAATCAAACCACATATCTTTGAATTAACACATCTTTATCATTGTTACACCTAAACAAATTAGAAAAACCAGAGTCCACCAAAAAAAGCTTGAAAATTTTGAAAAATAACCCTAAGAAGCTTTGCCTCCAAAAAGGGGAATTAGAGCATCTACAACGGCGCTTTTTTGGCAAGGTTTTTACGAGAAAAAGTCGACCCAAAACCTCATACCACTATGAAGCAGGTTTGAGGTTTTTTTGCAAGAACAGTTTGTAAGGCACGTCGCTTTTTTCGAAAAAGAATAAAAAAAAAAAAAAGAGAAAAAGCTCACGCGTGACCACACGCGCGCGCAAAGGGCCTGCGTTTTTGTCACGGCGAGTGGATATGACCCACAACCAACATTATTCAACATTAAATGATGCCAACTACCCTTTTTTGTCTCTTTTTCTTTGTTGTTATTTTTTATTTTTTGAGTATCCCTTTTTGCTTTATTCATCGATAACATTACAATATGGTTGGCTATCATTTGATTTTTTTCTCTGCTTTTATTAAAATTTCATCAAACATTCAATTTTATATAAGATCTAAAAATAATGTATATTAAAAATATAATATCAATAATTTTACTTTTAATATTTTATAAATAATACAATATATATAATATATAGATATATCTAAAAGTATGAAATTGTACATATATATATATATATATATATGAAAATATAAAGTATAAAAATAGAAATTGTTGGGATCTATTCAAAAGTTGTTTTTTTATGTAATTTGAGTGTGGGCCCAATAAAAAGTTGTAGGGAGGTTTTTTTATTGTGGAAAAAATGGTGAGGTTTTTTTTTGCTTTTGAGGTGGCAATGATGTGGCGGTGTGGGATCCACAAAAGGGTTTGTGGTTTTTACCACCGTGATGCCCTTACAGATTCCCAATACAGAGAAAAAGGATTTCCAAAAAGAAGAGCATCACCGTTATCACCGATATTTCCAAAAATTTATTGACTTAGGAAAAACATACCAATTGATTGACTTGAAGAGTAAAAAAAATCGGATGAGACTCTTGTTGACCACTTCTCACCGTAGGATCTATATTATTGGGCTTCAAAAGTCGATGTAGGTTTAGCCGATTCCGTTAGACCATCCGGATGTAAGACCTTCTCATTGTTAAAACGTTAAATGTTTTATTCTATTTTTTTTTTTTTGTTTTTTAAACAACATTTCATTAAATCATGAGGGGAAAATATTTTGGGTTAAAAGGATAACGTATTGTATTTGGGTTGGAGAACCCTTGTGCATCTTTTAATAAATTTTTTTGATAAAAGGATTGATGATAGAATTTGTCAGACATCTTTTATATATGATTTTTATTTTATGTATTATTATGTACAATAAATGTAAGTTTTGTATTGTTACTTGTTAGAGAGTAATTAAATATTAACACTATCAGAATTTTGCGAAATAACGATGAACATTATCGATGACTTCTACCGTAGATATATATACCAACGGTTCACGAATGAGGAAAAATGGAAAGTTGTCATAAAATGGGTAGCTCAATTTACTATTTGTACTTGTTATTAATTTTTTTAATATCATATTTTCTATTTATATTCATTATAAATAAAAATTGTAATTATTATGAATTCGTAGTTAGTATTAACTAATTCAATTTGAAAATTCTTATTAGAGATCTATATATCTAAGTGAATATCTAGAATATGTCCAAGGAATGTAAAACTAAATAAATGGACTTATTCATCTATCTACATGAAATATACGTATGATAATCAACTTTTTTTATTTTTCTTCAATCTTTTGTATTTTCTTCTTGCATTCTAATTTAATAAAGAAAGAGTTTCTTACAAATTTTGTGAAAATGGGATTTTCGGGAGATGGAGAAAGATACAAAACTATATTATATATCTATCTTTTCTGTATTTGAATTGATTATATACGTAAGACACAGAGAAAATTCAGAATTTTAGTTTGTTTCAATTCAAAGAATAGAAATGATATAGATAGAAATCTAGTATTTTTGAATGAAAAGAACGTAAAGAACAGTAGCAAAGTTTTACATGACAATAACCATCTTGATAGAGAGGAAAATCAATTAATGAAATTCAAGCTCTTTCTGTTAATATTGTTTTTTAAAATTCTTAGCAAATTACCGACGAAATACCGACGGATTTTGTGACAGATAATAGAGTGGTCGATAAAAGGTCATTAAATTTTGGCACGTAACTATTCCTTCGGTTTATTGACGGAATAATGATGGACAATTACCAACAGATATGTATCCATCGGTAAATATTTTATGTTTTTTTGAAAAAAATAAATTAAAATCGTCGATAAATTTTAAGATGAAAACAACGTCGTTTTGTAAATCCGATGTGTTACAAAATTTGGATGTATTAAAAATTACCGACGGAAGTTTATACATTTTGAAAAATAATTGACAGTACTGATAATTTTAAAAAAATCAAAATTTATATTACCTACTGATTTATTCCTAAATAATACAAAATATTTTTTAAAATATAAAAAATATTAATTACCGATGAAATTATTCCAATGGTAAAATAGATTTTTTTAAAAAATAAAATTATAGGAAATGACGTCAATTTTCACACTTAATTACCAACGAAAATTTCCATCGGTAATTTTGTCGGTATATTTGACAGTATAATCGGGGCAGCAGCCTTATTTTCCTCATTTTTCTTCTTCTTCTCACATTTTCTCCCCATTCTGTCCCCTCTCACCCACCCTCCACCACCAGCGACCACCGTCCTCGCCTCCCTCCCATCGCACGCCGATGAGCCACCCAATATCGCCGCCGTCCCACCATTTTTTTGCTCAAGCCAAACATCAAAAGGTGTTAATTTTGCCCCAGTTTCAATTTGGTTTTTTGTTATTCACTTCTCCTATATTAAATCTGTAGTTTTATTTATTTTTTGTTGAAATAATTTCAATGTTATTTGTTTGTTGAGTTGTTTGTTGAAATAATATGTGGTGTTGTATAAATTAGGGGTTGTTGATTTTTGAAATGATATTGTTGTATATTTATAGTTTGAATTGATATTGTTGTATATTTATAGTTTGAATTTTAAGTTGATGCGAATTTTGTATATTGTTTCATATTATTGGTTTTCGGGTAAATTTATGTTTGTGAATTTGATATGTATTTTTTGCATAGGTTATATAGATTAAAGGTTTTATGGTTTTAATAAAAATAAAAAAATTGAACAAATGAAAAAAATTATCTACGGAAATTTTCCGTCGGTAAATTAAATATTTTTTAAATTTACCGATGGAAAAACATCTGCCCTTAATATTTTTTTAAATAATTATATTTACCGACGGAATTAATTCCGTTGGTAATTTACCAATGGAATATTTTGTTGGTAGTCAGACGCCAATTCGTTGCCGAATTTCGTTGACCAATGACAATATAAATTTATTAAAATATTTCATCGATAATTCTGTCTGTAATTTACCAACGTCTTTATTCTCATTGGTGATCAATTACCGACGAGAAATTTGCCGGCAAAATGTTTTCGTCGGTAAATGGTTTGCGACAGATATTTTGTATTTACCGACGGAAAAATCTGTCGGTATTTCTTGTAGTGTAGATGATTTATCTCCCTAATAACATAAGCTTTTAGATGAGGTGCACGGTCATTCAATATTTCTAGTGAATTTATTGTTTACACAATTTAAAGTTTGACACTAATATTTTTTTAATTTTTTTAAATAAACTTTTATTATGTATTATAATGAGTAGCAAATTGTGTTATTCGTAATTTTTCATTTTTAATTTTCTATGAGAATCCCATAAATTCATGATAAGGGTCTTTTTATTCATGTTTTATGTGTATATTTGAGTATGATTTGAGTTATTTTATTATTAGTTTCATAAATTTTTTATTATACATAGTTCACATTACTCCGAGGTGCTTTTATTGGTGTAGATTGATGATTTGGAGATGTTTTTGGTGAATTTTGGGCCATGGTTTCATGTCAAAACATACCCGGGGGTTTTTGGATGCAAAAACACTCAAAATCCCAAGCTAAACGCGTCATTTCGGGGCCTTTTCAAACCAAACACGGGCAGGCAGGTGTGTTTTTAAGCACGGCCGTGCTTTTTAGAAGTCAAAAAACGAGCAATTTTTCGACCCCAACGTACCAAGCACGGCCGTGTTCGGGGAAATCCAAAAACACGGCCTACCCGTGCTTTTAAAGCACGGGCGTGTTTTTCGTCCAGTCTGGATGTTATTTTGGCAGAAATTATGGAAGCTTTTCCTTTTGCTTTTTGACAACCTTTGAGCAACTTTTACATCTCATTTTTTGCACCAAACTCTATTATTCCCTCAATTGTCATGTGGACACAATAATTCAACCAACTCAACCAATGGAAGTGGAGTATTGTCATGTGAATACAATGATTCAACCAACTAAACCATGAATGTGCACATAATGATTCAACCAACAACCATGGAAGTGGAGCATTTGTTAGCATTATTGATGTGTTCTTTCACAAAGATGGTGCCTATAAAAGCCAAGAGTTTGAGTTGGGAAAGGAATTCATAATTCATGTAGTATTCATTGATAGAGAGATTCATTGTATATTCATTGTATATTCTAAGTTTCAAAGCAAAATACATTGAGAGGATAAAAGAGAGGTAGAGTTGGAAGTTGAAGAGCAATAGAGGAGAAGGCTTGGAGATCAACATCATTGCAATCAACCAAGGAGGAAGTCTTGTATTGGTCTTGAATAAGAGATAAGTACACCATGTTCATTTTATTCATATCTTCTTGTGTAGTATACTCTTTTGTCAAAGCCATGTGTAGCTAAATTTCTAGTGTTTGAATGTAATGAACTCTAGAATGAATTTGTGATTAAGGTTTGTATGTTTTTAATAAAATCTTCATGTTTTGTGTGATTCACTTATGTTATGCTTTATTCATTCAAATTGGTATATGCGCAATATTGATTTGAAGTTTATTTCATCCGGGAAAATCGAGAGATTCATGGTGAAATAGAACCTATATAAGTGAAAAGAGTTGCATGCAATCCTAGATATAGGACGACATAAATCTTCCGGATTAGGGTCAAACCTAATATGGGAATTCACAAATCGTTATAATCTTTGTCTTGGGGGTTTTAACTAGAAAGAGATTTGATTAATCAATTTGAGATTAGAAGTTATTCGCTCGATAGAGGGTTTAACTTAAATCGAATTTCTACGGTCCACATAACATGAGATTTTATTAAACGAGGTTGGTTTTTGCTTAAGGGCTTATGGTTTTATTTTTATCTTGTTGAATTACAAAAAACATTCTATAGAGATTTACATTCAAACACAATTCTAGCTCTTGATTTCTTAATTCTACAATCTACTTTTATTTGATCTTTTGTAAGTTGCAATAATTTTAAATTCTCTATTTTTCATTTTCCATTTTAACAAACAAAACTCTGAAAATTGCTAGATTAGATAACAAAAAGACGGTAATTATTAGTACTTACAATCCTCGTGGGAATGACACTCCTGTGACTAATAATCTATACTACAAAACGATAGGTGCACTTGCCTATGGTTTTCTAAAGTAGCTTTTGAGCCATCAAGTTTTGGCGCCGTTTCCGGAATTGTAATATTAAGAACGCTTTATTTTTGTTAATTTAATCATTTTTTTATTTTTTTATTTTACCATTATCTTTCTTTTATCCATCTTTGTAAGTCTTGGTTTATACTTATCCTCTTTGTTTACCATGAGTGTATGCCTATCGTCGCCGAATTTGGAAGCGTGATACCGCCGTAGCAACACAGAGGAAAGTACTAACACATGACCCACTTAAGAGGATATTAAATAAAAAGTAAAGATTTTGTAATGGCGGATGAACAAAGAACTATGTATGACTATGCCAAACCATCCATGGATGGCACATCATCCAAGATCGTAAGGCCCATTTGTTGTACCAATAATTTTGAAATCAAACCGAATGTCATTCAAATGGTGCAACAATTTGTTCAATTTGACGGCCTATCGCATTTAAGATCCAAACAATCATATCGCAAATTTCCTCGAAATTTGTGATACCTTCAAAATAAATGGAGTCTCGACGATGCCATCCGCTTGCGCCTATTCCCATTTACTCTTCGGGACGGGCTAAACAATGGCTAAATACTTTGCCAAAGGGAACAATCACAACATGGAGCATCATGGCTTAAAAGTTCCTTTTGAAATATTTTCCACCGCCAAATCGCACGATTGAGGAATGAAATCTCTTCATTCACTCAAGAAGACGACGAGACCTTGTACGACACTTGGGAGAGATTCAAAGAATTCTTTGCGAAAATGCCCACATCATGGTCTTCCTATTTGGATGCAAGTCCAAACATTTTACAACGGGCTACTCGTCAACAAGGCAATTGATTGATGCGCGGGGCGGTGGGGAACTTTGAACAATAAAACACCGAAGTTGCTAAGATCGATAGAGGGAATGGCCATGAATGGCTAT
This sequence comes from Rehmannia glutinosa, assembly GCA_016081115.2. Classification (NCBI taxonomy): domain Eukaryota; kingdom Viridiplantae; phylum Streptophyta; class Magnoliopsida; order Lamiales; family Orobanchaceae; genus Rehmannia; species Rehmannia glutinosa. Next base: position 145,973,605 of record CM071926.1, read on the forward strand.
CAATGGCAATCCGCACGAGGTAAACCTACCGTAATCAAAGTGGGTGTTTATAATGCGGATGCAAATGGTTACACTAGATTTGCACAAGTCGAAGCTTTGACCCAAAAGATCGACGATCTAGCGCTCCTAAACCACCACCGCCGCATGTTTTATCTTGTGAAACTTGCGGAGGATTGCATAATCATCGGGACTCGCCCACACACAATACCTCACGCCGAACATGCTAATTACGTTGGGAATCAAGCGTAAATTACCCAAGTAATCCTTACAAAGATCACATACAATCCTGGGTGGCGACAACATCCTAATTTCGGTTAGGGAAACCAAGGCCAACCACGACCTAATCCCAATCCGGATCTACACACGACCAAATCAAACTAACTTGAAAGATCTTATAACAAAGTTTGTGCAATCAACAGATACCCGATTCCAGTGGTGGAAACATCCTTGAGAAATCAAGAGGCATCTATCCATAACCGGAAAACCAAATAGGCCGATTGCGAAGATGATTTACGAAAGGCCACAAGGTAGTTTACGGGTAACATCGAGCCAAACCCAAGGGAGCACGTAAAGGCAATTACCATCAGTTTTCCACATGAGCATGATTATGCCAATACCGCCATGCAAAAATATGTGGAGGATGACATACCCAAAGAAAAGCTCATGAAAAAGGAGGTCGCCGAATACAAACCCAAGATCCCTTACCGGAGTCTAACCGAAGAAGATAGAAGGGAGGACAAATTTGGTAAGTACCTTGAGTCATTCAAGCAACTACATACTAATATTCCATTTGTTCAACCTCTTTCAAAGCATGCTAAGGATCTAAATGACATCATTTCTAATGAAAATAAGCTTAACGAACTATCAAATGTGCAATTGAATGATAAATGTTCTTCCAATAATCTACCACAAAAATGTAATGATCCAGGAAGTTTTATTATCCCTTGTACAATTGATGGTTTACCTGTTGATAGAGCATTAATGACTTAGAGCTAGTATCAATGTGATGTCTTATGAAACATTCAAGCATATGGGATTAAGTGAACTGAAACCTACTAGGATTGACATACACTTAGCGGATAAATCGATTAAACATCCTAGAGGTATTATTAATGATGTGTTAGTCAAGATCGATAAATTCATATTCCGATTGATTTTGTTATTTTTGACATGCATGATGATATTGAGGTTTCTCTAATTCTTGGGCGTTCTTTCTTGGCTACGGCAAAATCAATCATTGATGTGCATGAGAGAAAATTAACTTTGAGGGTGGGGGATGAACAAGTAATTTTTAAAATTCATGTTGATATTGAAAAGGATACTACTTGTTCTTTTACCGATTCAATTTCGTTGCACGATGAGAAATCTAAAAATCTCTTGGAGAAAAGTGTTGTTCAAAGTCCATGTTGGAAGCTTATGCCCGAAAAGGGGACCGGAAAGTTCAAAGAGCACATTTTGAAGCATAAAGTTGGAGGTAATACTACTAAATACCTAAGGGATTTTCATAAGTCCAAAGCTCCACCCGACTAATCTCCACATTTGGGTAAACGGTCCAGCTATACGACTTTAAAGAAGCGCTAACCGGGAGGCAACCCGGCATTTTGTGTGCATTTTCTTTTACTTAATTTTTTTTTATTGCTTGGGGATTGAAAAAAAAAAATTTAAAAAAAAAAAACACGGTCTGGCCGTGCTTAAAAAGCACGGCCGTGTTCGTCACCCAATTCGCGAACACACCCGATCGTGTTCAAAAATCCAAGGTTTTGTAGGAAAAATTCGTACCGAACACGCCCAGGCCGTACTTGAATAAAAAAAAATTTAAAAAAAATTATTTTTTTTTGGCCGAAAATAATTCGTACCGAACACGGCCGTGTTTTTATTATAAAAAAAAAATATTTTTTTTTCAAAAAACAAAAAAAAACTCAAAAAAAAAAATTATTTGATGATTTCACGGTATTCGAGTTGTGTATCCTTGATTAGGTATGAAGATGCCGATGAAGGTCCCGTACTAAACAACCCAATGGTCGCTCAATACCGATTTCACTCTTCTAGTAAGGTCGTATTTTTCTTTTCCACCTCTTTTATTTTCTTCTAGTGTGGTTGATTTTTGAGTGTTTTGTTTGTGTTCGTTCATCTCTTTCTTTCACATTGAGGACAATGTGAACCTTTAAAGTTGAGGTGGATGCAATTACATTCTTAGTTTGTGTGTGCTTTGCTTTTATTTTTAGTTTGTCGACAAGAGGTAATTTTTTTAACAAATTGAGTGTTTGCTAGTCAATAACTTAGCCCAATTACACCAAAATTAACTTTTTGATTTATGTTTTCAATGTGAAGCAATTGATTGTCTAGGATAGATTGATGTAGATGTGTGCTAAATTTTGACGAGATTTCCAACTCTATAATACTTGATTTGTTAAGGCATTTACGACAAAGCTTAGTGTTATGAACGTTTGAGAATTCATGATTTAGTGGTGGTTAACTAGTTGTTGTACCAAGCTTGTGAAAAAAACAAATGAAAAAAAAAGAAGAAGAAAAAAAAAAAAGGAATCCAATCGAGGTTATACTCCTCTATTTGTTGTTGCTTAGTAACTAGGAGCATTCATGAGCCCCATGTTTGTCTTTTACGTAAAATGACGACACAAATATGAGTATGGGAAACCACCCTATGAGTGTTTGAACGAAAATTCAAAATATAAATCTAGTGGAAGAATGCTCGAAAGGACCTACAAAAAAAAAAAAATCGAAAGGGAGAATGTATATTCCTTGAATTCTCATTCAAATAAAAGTTCAAGAAGCTTGGTTATATGACTAGTAGGCTAACTACAATGATCCATTGAATTCTTGTATTTTCATGATATTATTGAATTGAAGTTATTCATAACTATCAATATTTGTGGAGTGATGATTTCAAGTCCGAATAATGCTCCGATGTTTATCTTTCTTGACAATCGATCGCTTTGCAAAATTGTGTTTTTCTTGAATGGTTAATTCGGGTTGAGAAGGCTAAGAACTTGACTCAAAGCTTGTGTTCAATGTGTTGAAAAAAAAAATCCTTGTGTGTTGTAATGTATTGAATCATTTTTTTTTTTGATTTAATGTTTTGCTTGAGGACAAGCAAAGTTCAAAGTTGGAGGTGGTTTGATAAGGGTCTTTTTATGCATGTTTTATGTGTATATTTGAGTATGATTTGAGTTATTTTATTGTTAGTTTCATAAATGTTTTATTATACATAGTTCACATTACTCCGAGGTGCTTTTATTGGTGTAGATTGATGATTTGGAGCTGTTTTTTGGTGAATTTTGGGCCATGGTTTCATGTCAAAACATACCGGGGTTTCGGATGCAAAAACACTCAAAATCCCAAGCTAAACGCAGCGTCATTTCGGGGCCTTTTCAGTCAAACACGGGCAGTGGTGTGTTTTAAGCACGGCCGTGCTTTTAGAAGTCAAAAACGAGCAATTTTTTCGACCCCGACGCGTGCCAAATACGGCCGTGTTGGGAAAATCCAAAAACACGCCCTGCCTCGCGTGCTTTTAAAGCACGGGCGTGTTTTTCGTCGATCTGGATGTTATTTTGGCGGAAATTATGGAAGCTTATCCTTTTGCTTTTTGACAACCTTTGAGCAACTTTTACATCTCATTTTTCGCACCAAACTCTATTATTCCCTCAATTGTCATGTGGACACAATAATTCAACCAACTCAACCAATGGAAGTGGAGTATTGTCATGTTAATACAATGATTCAACCAACGCAACCATGAATGTGCACATAATGATTCAACCAACAACCATGGAAGTGGAGCATTTGTTAAAGATTATTGATGTGTTCTTTCACAAAGATGGTGCCTATAAAAGCCAAGAGTTTGAGTTGGGAAAGGAATTCATAATTCATGTAGTATTCATTGATAGAGAGATTCATTGTATATTCATTGTATATTCTAAGTTTCAAAGCAAAATACATTGAGAGGATAAAAGAGAGGTAGAGTTGGAAGTTGAAGAGCAATAGAGGAGAAGGCTTGAGCTAACATCATTGCAATCAACCAAGGAGGAAGTCTTGTATTGGTTTTGAATAAGAGATAAGTACACCATGTTCATTTTATTCATATCTTCTTGTGTAGTATACTCTTTTGTCAAAGCCATGTGTAGCTAAATTTCTAGTGTTTGAATGTAATGAACTCTAGAATGAATTTGTGATTAAGGTTTGTATGTTTTTAATAAAATCTTCATGTTTTGTGTGATTCACTTATATTATGCTTTATTCATTCAAATTGGTATATGCGCAATATTGATTTGAAGTTTATTTTTCATCCAGGAAATCGAGAGATTCATGGTGAAATAGAACCTATATAAGTGAAAAGAGTTGCATGCAATCCTAGATATAGACGACATAAATCTTCCGGATTAGGGTCAAACCTAATATGGGAATTCACAAATCGTTATAATCTTTGTTTGGGGTTTTAACTAAAAAGAGATTTCGAGTTAATCAACTTGAGATTAGAAGTTATTCGCTCGATAGAGGTTTAACTTAAATCGAATTTCTACGGTCCACATAACATGAGATTTTATTAAACGAGGTTGGTTTTTGCTTAAGGGCTTATGGTTTTATTTTTATCTTGTTGAATCACAAAAAACATTCTAGAGGGATTTACATTCAAACACAATTCTAGCTCTTGATTTTCTTAATTCTATAATCTACTTTTATTTGATCTTTTGTTAGTTGCAATTATTTTAAATTCTCTATTTTTCATTTTCCATTTTAACAAATAAAACTCTGAAAATTGCTAGATTAGATAACAAAAAGACGGTAATTATTAGTACTTACAATCCTCGTGGGAATGACACTCGGTACTCAATAATCTATACTACAAAACGATAGATGCACTTGCCTACGGTTTTCTAAAGTAGCTTTTCAACCATCAATTCAATCTCCTATCCAGTGGCGGAACTAAATACATAGGAAGCGGCTCTTCTCCCCACCCCAACATATTTTTTTTCATTTTTGACATATAAACTTTAGGCTCAATTTCAATCTATTCTTGTATTTTGATTTTGGCTTTTATTTTAATAGGTTATTGATCAGATCTTGATGAGACTGAAGTGATCTTAGGTGAAACTTTTGATTGACCTAGGCTTTATTTAACCTTTTTTCTTTATAGATGAAAACGCCAAAAATCAACGCATTCTTATAAATTGATTGTTTGTATATATTGAAAATCAAATTGGACAAAAATATAGTATAGTTTCATTTATAAATGGTTTTTCTGACATGCAAGAGAGACTTTCTACATTTTAGTATATTAGGATTGTAATTATGTATTTTGAGATGTTTAATGATGAGTATTGACATTAAATTTCATACAAATATATAATACATCATGAATGTTATTATTGTATAAAATAAATATTTTACTTTTTAACTATTACCCCCGTACTGTTTAATCATGGTTTCGCCCATGCTCCTATCGATATTGGTTGACCATAAATTTACTCCGACACCTTGAATGCATCTTCTGCTTGAACTTCATCGTCGATATGCAACAAAGGGGGAGTCGAAGGGTTACTCTGGCGTACCCTCTCCGACACTCAAGTCAGAAGATATTAAAAAGAGAATAGTAAGAGTAGTATTGAATAAAAAGTCATTAAGGTTAGAAAATACCTGAAAGAGGTATTTATATATACATACATATATATATATCATGATTAGGGTCCCATATAATACAGATTATGTTAATATTCCTATAATATAATTCCATTAAAATGAGCCCATTCTATCTTAAAGATCGACCTAATGGACAATTTAGACCTCGAGATTAAGGCACTTTCTCGATTCGTACACTTGTCTTTTGTACCAATCTTCCGAACTCCACATCCTTACTCTCGGGATTCAAGTCAACCTTCCGTGTCTCTAAGAGATCGGTTCGTGATCCTTTATAGCTCCAGCTCAGTCTCGCATTTCTATAATGCTAACCTCACTTCAGCTTGTTTTAGAACAAGTCAATCCGGCCAACGGATCAGTCAATTTGAGTCCTTATCATATCATACCTATTCAGTTCGGTCAATGAGATCGGGCTATTTGAGCCCACATTAGATATCATTCACGTTTTTTGGCCGTGTGTACAATTATTTGTCTCACTCATTAAATGATATGTATTATTGTACTATTTAAATGAAATTGTGCATGTTCATTTTACATACTGATATATTACCAATATTTCGTTTTATTACATAATTTTGTGTGTATTTAAGAGTTCACAAACCTCCCCTGCCCCAATACTTTCCATGCTCATGCATGTTTCTTTTATACCAATATATCACTGTATAACATGTAAAGACGAGAAATAACCATCTTTTGTAGACATATTTTTTAGTCATTTTATGGTGTAAACTGACATTCATACCCTTCTAGAATGTTTTGTTTGATATTTGGATTATTTCTCTCTCTTTCACTTATCTCTATGTGTCCTCTTACTCTTTCTTTCAAGCTTTTTTAAAAAATTAAATATGTATTTTTAGTTTTTAAATATGCAATATGTGTGTTGAATTAGATATATCGAAAAGATGATTACTTTGATATATTATACATGCAAAACAGATTTAAAACAAAAAAATTATGTGAATTCAAAGTTTTTTGGAGAAAAACAAAATAATTGAGTTATAATAAGTGAGAGAACTGGATGTCGAGTCACAGTGACTCGACATCGAGTTACAATATAGTGTCAAGTTACAGTAACTCGATATCGAGTCACAGGGGTGTGTTTTTTTGCAGTTAAATTGACTCAAGGGAAAATTGGGTTTTTCACACCCCAAAGTGGCTAAAAAAATTGTGTTTAGAAAAAATAGCTAAAAAATTTATTGGTTTAATGGTAATGGCTAAAAAAAAAAACCACTCTAAAATTATTATATAAGAATAAAATGTACCAAGTTAGACATTATTAAAATGAATGACATAAACCCTCAAAAAACAAAAAATGAATGACATAAAATTTAACGAACTGATATCCCATGTCTGCTTCAATTGCATGATTGCAAAATTATTACACGATACATGTGGCTCTAGTGGTCTGGCTGTTTCGGACCGGCCATATGGCTCTTGAGAATTTTGTGTGGTCTACTTCAACTTTCTCGAAACTTGGGAGTATCCATAAAGAGATATTAATATAAAACAAAAAAAAAATATAATGTACCCGACATATTTAGAAACTACTTTGATAATTTTTTAATATATTAAATATTTATGTAGGTCTTTTAGATAATCTTGTGACATATTATATAATTTTTTTAAAATTAAGTTTACAATTCCATCAAATGTATTTTATCCTCACCAATATCAAGTTCATATAACATATATCGGTTAATTCAAAATTAAGCACTTTCTGAAAAAGAATTATGTTATGTCCGTAGCAATATTGGTAACAGCACTTAACTTATTAAATTAGCTTAGATTATTATTTTTTCTTTATTAAATTTTGTTAATGTCTAGATGTTGACATTTTTGGTAGAACGATTTAGATTTGGTAAGTGTTATACGCAATGCTTAAATGACGTTTTGTAATACCACTGTGACCGTATGTGAACAGAAACTTAAATCAGGTTGAATTTCTTTATATATGTTGATAGGTGTTTACAATTGCAGGTTGCTTGAATAGTGGATAAGTCATGTCAATTCATCTAAATTGACTCCATCATAAATTGTCTGATTGATTCGTTGATTGAAGAAAACACAATACATGGAATAAGTTTACATAAGGAAAGAATCAAAGTAGTTTTCATCCCATTGAACTTTTTGGCACTTCTTACTATTTGAGATATGTAAATCATGTTTGTTTTACACAATCTCATTGTAAATATCATATTTTTAACTTTTTATTTTCCAATCTCAACCCTATATTCTCAATTCTCACACCTATATAACACTATATTACACCAATTGACCCAACTACAACCACCACATATTTAATTATAATCTTAAATTACATAAATGGGACCCACTATCACCATCCACTTCCACATAAATTTTTATTTTCAAATTAAAAATTCAATATAGACCCCACCACTATCACTTTTTCATTTATATATTATTATTTTTCTAACAATAACACTTAAGTAGGTCCCACATGTTACCCTCACATATACTCCACATAAATATCATCTTATCACATTCTCCAACCAAACATATATTCTCAATTTTTCACACCCTATAAATTCTTTATCAAAAGTTGTAGAACCAAACATATTTTTAGTTTTGCACAAATTCAATAAAATGTTGAAAGTTTGTCTCAATGAGATGGAAAATCACTTTTCTCATTGGAATGAAAACCATACAACCCCTTAACTTTTGAGTATGCAACAATTAAACACCCAATTTGATGGGACTGGCGAAGACAAGCATGTTGTATAAATGGACGTACAATCTCATTGACAAAATTAAGCAATAATACTACAATCTTTACGTAGTTACTTCTTCATAGCTTTTACGTAATACATTATTCGGATAAAAACGTAAAGGTTCTCAAGTGGATGAATCAGCTATCTAAAATATATGGAGTTGGAAGAATTCCAATAGGGCTAAGTTTTTAAGAGAAAACACATTTGTAGTTAGTAATAAAAAGAGCAACATTTGTTTAAAGAGATAGTATTTAAATTATGTAATACAATAGATTGTATTTGTAAAAAAAACAATTATTTTAATTAGTGGATTGTTTTCTTTCCAATAGCATGGTCTCGTGTAGTAAAATTGAGGAATCTAAGCACATTAGTAAAGTGTTAAAACATTACAATTGTTCGAAAATTTGAAGAAAATTAGGTTTTGACCCTTGCAATAGTAGGGGCGCAAATATATTTATAGTAAATGACAATTTTTTTTTTGTTTTTTGACCTTTTAAATAGTAAAGGAAAAATTTATTTTTGACCTTTTCAATAGAAAAGGACAAATATTTTATTTTGATGAAAGGTTATATTTTATGCCTATAAATATTGCTTATTTCTCACATTTTGAAAAACACATAAAAACTTATAAAATTTCCATATATCTCTTAAAACTCTTGCAATTTAATTTTTGATGATAATTTTCAAACATAATTTTCAGTTCGCCGGAATAGATAATCCGGTTTTCTCGTCTTATCCTGAGAAACAAACTTCCAGAATAGGTGACAAATCTGTTTTTGGGATAGGAGTTAATTTTTATTTTGCTTACTTTACAAATTTTAGCGATTCGGATTTTTCAATTTATATAAGTACTAGAAGAAACATTTCTACTATTTTCCTTCAACAATTTGTGAGTGTTATAACACCATTATACAACACTAAGAATTTTATTTAAAATTGTAAAAATTGGGCAACAACAAGTTCTATCAATCAAGCAAAATACGTTCGAATTAACCTATTTTAACTGAAATATACTCTATTTGAAACCTAACCTGATCATGATAATACACTCATCTAAAATATTTGATGGATTAAATCTTGAAATGCGGACCAATCCATGTTTTTCACGTTATTACTGTACTACTAAGGTCCTGTCTCCATATGGTTTGTATTTTGCGTCACCATGGTTCAATCAAGTTGGTGCTGCCACTTGATGCATTTTTTAGGTTAATTAGAAAAATACCCCTGAGCTTCGGACTAATTAAAAGAAACTTTAGAAGTTTTTGAAAATTACAAAAAGCACCTTGAAGTTTGATTCCGTCTTATATTTTTCCTCTTTAAAAGTAAATAGCATTTAAAAAAAACCCGATATAACTAAAAGTATTACAATTGCCTCCTTAAATTTAGGACAAAATCAAACTTGATGGGGCTTTTTATAATTTTGAAACATCTCTTAATTTAATTTTTTTAAATCAGCCTAAACCTCGGGGTTTTTTTAATTATCCCATTTTTCAATAACAAAAGGATATTGACATATTTTTATTTTTTTAAGGAATTTGAATTCATTAATGAGTTATAGACAAGAATTACAATTTTGGTCTCGTGACTATATATAGAAGTTACGTAACAAAATTGGCTTCGTAAAAATTATATTTTGCAACAGAATTTTGCAATACTGGAGGATTGAGTTCTTTTTTCCGCCATAAATTGCTAAGTCAGCGGAGAAACGGCCTTCGTGTCACGTGACATTTTCCTACAAAATATTTAATTTTTCGGTTATAAAATAGTCAATCGTGAGTTTATTTCATTGGAATGATTTATTTATTAATTTTGTAAAATGTGAGTATCACGATTAGCCTATATTATTGTGTAGTTGCAAGGCTGCAAGTAATTTAGTAAGATTATATAATTTCTCATGCGGTGTATTTTTATTAATTCGGACTAATTTAAATTAGGATCAGTCCATTACATTGTGTTGATTACATTTTTTTTTTTTGAAGCAACATTGTGTTGATTACTAGTAATTGAAGTTTTTGTCTTTTTTCTTTTGGTGCTGACCACAAAATGTCAGATTGTTGATGGAATGGTTTTTGTCTTAGGATGTCAATTCTTGCTTTTATTTGTACAAAGCCACCTTTATTGGAGGGGAAAAGAGAAAATGGATTGCAACATTCCCAATCCCGACAACATATTTCTTGTTTGTTTTGCATTTGATGTTTATAAAACGTGGTTGCCATATGTTTTAGGTAGGGGTGGCAATTCGATTCTTATTCAAATTTACGGGTCTTGTTAAGATATAATAATTACATAAATTTGGTCAGCCCAAACACGACCTGTTTAATTATTTGGGTCAGATGTGTCAACTTGAACGCGATCTATTTAATACACCGGTACCCCGAACACGGGTAAACCTTCTATTTATTATGATAAAATAAAAAAATTTGGTTATTTATATATAGAATATTAAACAATATTAAAAATAATGTTGAATTTTCTTCTTTAAACGGATTAAACGAGTTTAGTGGATCATTTCAGGTCAACCCGAAGTTGGCCCATTTATTATTCGAGTTAACTGGATCTGACACGATTATGACCCGAATAATAAATGGGTCGACCCTAACCCGCTTATATTGTATTAGGTTTGGGTCATATTTTCGTATCGCGTCGGGATTGTCACCCCTAGTTTTGGGTTTCCATTGACACAATTACCGTAAATGGACCGCACAAAAAAAATATGTGGCAATGTTATTTAAGATTATTTTTTAAATATAAGACAGAATTTAATATTAAAATAGTAAAAATAAACTTCATATCATGGAAGAATCAATATGTATTTTTTTGGGATCAACATATAGAATTATGAATTATCACGAAAAATATTGTTATTTGATTATGTTTGAGTTTTTCAGATTACATTTGATTTTATTTTTCACATCCTGAGAAAATGTATTAGTGAATATGCGTATTAAGAAAATAAATATATATTGCAAATTCTAATGTACATAAATTTTATTTTGAGAAATAAATTACAAATGATAGAGAGTAGGATATATATACAAAAAAAATGCTGGAATTCTTGAAGTCTTTTGATTTAGGGTAAAATACAACTGAACTCGACCCTATACCTCATTTACCCTCCCAAACTTACCAATTTAATATAGAGTTGTGCACGGGACTTAGATATTACCAAAACCGAATCGATATTCGGACCAAAAAATCTCCGAACCGAAAATATCCAATGACCTTTTGACTTTTCCCGAACCAGATCGTCTCAAAAATATTTTTGGTACGGTTCTGCAGATTTTTCAAATACCCATACCGAGAACCATGCTGAACCACTACGAACCGAGGACCCGAAGTAAGAACCAATTTTAAAGAATTTTTATAAATACATATGCATTATTTCTATTTTATTTATATTTTGATATTGAATTAACTACAAATTATTTGAAATTAAATTGAATATAAAACATATTTCTAAAAAATTATAATACTGCAACTATTATGAATTTTAAAAAGCTTTAATATTAATAATAGAGTAAATCATTTGAAATTAAAATTAGTTAGTGGATTATTAGTAAATTGCACTGAAAAGAGAAACATATTCTAAACAACTACTAGTACCATATTATAATAACTAGTTTTTGACTCATGCGATGCACGGGGTGTGAATTTATGAATTTGTATTTTACCGTCGTACGCTGGCTTCTCATAAAGAGTAATGAATACAATTAATATTTTTTCCCTTTGAAATGACGTTTGTATGTGGACATATTCATTGGAATTTTTTAAATACTTTTAAAATGAGGATATATTGATGACTATTTTTTTGGTTGTTAATCTTAAAAAAAATATCATTTCTTGTATATGCTTTTATATCAATAAGTTCCATAAAATCATATACCTAAATATAACTACTTCAAATATCGTATGTGTTGTTATAGTTACTATACATATAAAATATATGAAAACAGATAAAGAAATGACAGAATGGATATTATTTTTAAAATTAACAAACAAAGAAATAGTCATCAATATATCCACACATATATATCTTTTCTTATATATGCTTTTTTTGTACCAAAAACATATGTATGTTACTATAGAATAATATTCTATGATATTCTCATAATTTCTCTCCCTTGGTTAAATTTTCTTTTGACTTAATTTATAATAATGCACACAAATACAACCATTTTGTGGCTTAATAATAGCTCAAGAAAAAAAAATATATTAATTGTATTCAGTACATTTTTATCTCATATCCATGTATTCTATCACCCTGCAATAAGAAAACTTGACATTTTACAAACATTTTATGCTACAATCGATTTAAATATTGATACGATATTAAACAAAAAAAATATTCCAGACCTCCACGTCATGGAATACACACTCTAAGATGTTCACATTGTTTCAATCATTCTATGCTGGTTTCTCATAGAGTCAAACCAAATAGAGTTTCATCGTCCATTTTTGCTTAGCCATAGCAACATCCTTAATCAGTGTGAGCATAGATGTTTCATTTTTTTAGAATGAGAGAAAATAATTGACGTAGGAGTTTATTAATGAGTACTCAAATTGCACAAAAAATTTGCAGCAAGAAAAACTACATTGCAAAACCATATTTATAGGTGATTTAGCAAGTATAGTTAAGGAAAATTTTGCTATAATTATTTATTATATAGTATAAGCTTAATAGAAGATTTTAATTTTCTATATTCTCTTTCGAAATCTCTTATTCGATATTTTGTAATTATTTTGAAAGAATTATGGATTTCTAGTTGAGATAAGAATCTTATATTTCTTGATTTTTGTTATGTAAAACCTTAATATTAAATTTTGATTTCCTATATTGATTTTCGGAATAATTTTTCCAATATTTTGTATTTATTATGTAAGAGTTTCGAATTTGTAATTGAAATATGAACCTCATATTTTTGGAATATTTGTTATAAAAATAATATTATTACAAAATTATCAACTGTAAATAATCAATTATTCTTTATTTTTATTTTTATTTATGGATAGAAATTATTGTAATCAATCAAATAGTCAAACTTTCATATAATTGTAAAATTTAATAAATCAATATATATTTTGAATAAATGAAATCAATTAATAATATATAATCAAAAATAAACTATTTTGAATACCAAAAAAAATATGTTTTGTAGTTTTAACAAAATCATGATAAATACTGAAATCGTATTTTACTAATTATAGAAAAGTGGTTTACGCTGGAAATATTTTGACTACAATTTTAAGTGACTTAGTTATTATATATATAGGTATATAGATTAAACAAAATCATGTTTTATATTTGTCATCATAATTTTAGAAAAAAATGAAACATTTCAAAAGAATAAATATTATTCTATTTTTATATATACATAGATATTTAAAAAGTGTCAAACAGACAAATTCATGTTTAATTGTTAAAATATACTACTTTGAAAGTTGAATAACAAAATACGTCGATAAGTATAAAAATAATTTATGTTAACCTGAAAAGTATGTTCATTAATTATTAAAAAATAATTTTCTATATAGAAAACACTATTATGAATATAATTTTATTTGAAATATAAATTTAATTTATTATTACATAAATAAATATAATATTATGTATGGATATATGTGATATATATATATATATATATATATATATATATATATAACATATACTTTGGATACATTTTATGATATTTTTCTTCAACTACTAAAATAAATATTTTTAATTGGATTTAATAAACTTAAATACAATTCTATATAATTATGAATAAATGGGCTAAGCCCACCTAACAACTATACATATATCACAAATACCAAAATACATGAATTTACAAATTAATGTTCCATATCTAAAATGTATAATTATTATAACCCATTACAAAATAAGTTTTTTAGTAATATATCTTATATATTTTTATGTGTATTTTTTATTTTATATATGTAATATGGGTGTCAAATCGACAATCGTAAAAAGACGATTAATATGATATATTATAAGTCAAAAAGAGATAAAAAACAAAAAAATATTAAATTTTACAAAAACAAAATAAAAAGACAAATATAATAATTAATGCAGTACACACATAGACTTGGAAAGTTTATATTTATATAATGCTTTGCTATTATATATACATACAGATTTTTCAGAATTAATTTACTAATTACCAAAATCAATATTACTTGTTATAATTATATTTTACTAATTCTAGAATGACGTTTTAGGCGGAAAAAAGTTTTAGTTACTATTTATAAGTGACTCTCTTTATATATATATATATAGATATAATTTTTAAAAAAAATCATATTTTAATTTTTTTACCACACCGCATAAATTATAAATATAATTTTATTGATTCTGTTAAGTCTTTAAGTAGGAGATACTAAGATTATAAATTTATACAATTTTTTGTTTTATCAATTTATCAAAATTATTAGGTAATTATAATTGTTCTAAGTTAATAAAAAGGACAATTCTCAAATAATAGAATATTATTGTATTATATAGTTTATTAAGTTTAGAATTTAGGATTGTGTTATCTATTATGGTTTTATTTCTTATTTTGAGATTACACAAAAAAGAGACTGAAAGTATATACGTCCGGTGATTTTTACATGATTTTCTTTTCCTTCTTTTTCCAAATTTGTTTGTTTTATTTATGACTAATCTCTGAATCTTTGTCCCAAACTGAACCATACCATACTGTCCCATTATAATCGGATCTCCATTCCGAACCGTCCCGAACTTTCGGTATAGTTTGGGACGGAGATTTTTCTATGGTTCGGTTCTGGATATTTATTTTTAGAATCTCCAAACTTCGGGATGATTCTGGAGATTTCTAAATCTCCGAACCGTCCCGTCCCGTGAACATCCCTAAATTTTAATACTTACCCCCTCAATCAAAGAGAATTTAATGTATGGACAAAATTGCTATTAATAACAATTACTTTTAGCATGTTTTAATAATTGTACCTCAATTTTGATTTGTATGTTTTTTATTTAAATTATTTTTTTATAAAAAACAATTAGTAACTTAACTAGTTCAAATATTAAAAAAAAATTAATAATAGATGAATATAACAAATATACAAAATATCGTAGATAGAAATTATTTTGATTATTTGAGTTAAATGTAAAAATAACTCACTTTTTAAACTCTTTCAAATAATACGAATAAATATTTTATTGTAAACTGAATAGATATACATATTTTTTTAAATTATTAATAATTTATATTTCTAGTATAAGAATATATGTAATAGTTTAGTAAGAAAGAAGAAGCAATATATATTTTTCTTGGTAATATTTTAATATTGTGAACAATCTTTGACCCAATAACAAGATTTGGCGTCTAAAAACTTTGTATAGAACTAATTGGATATGCTTTCAATTCATTTATTAATCATATCGATCTTCTCAAAAAAGTAAAAATCATATCGATTATTCATTAAAGATGACAATTTATTCATTTTATGTAACTGACTACGAATCATATTGAATAAATAAGAAATAAATGAAGAAGTGCAAAATAGATAACTAAATTAGGTTTAAGAAAATATATTTATTAATTTTTTTTCTAATATTGAAAGTTTTTTTAAAGTAAATAGTTGATTACTTTACTTTTTTCATCCATCATTGAAATTTGATTTTTTATTGTGTATTTATTGTACACTGGTTTAGTTTTTTAAATGTTAAATTACTTAATGTATAATTAAAAAAATACTTTTTGAATTTAATAAGAATGTAAATCAAATAGCGTATAAAATATTCAAAATTAACCAAAAATTAAGAAGATTTATTTTTATGAAGGATAGTTTTGTCCATACGTTATATTTTAATTTGATTGAGGTAGGCAAGTGTTATATTTATATGTTCACGGGGTACATGAGTCGTATGACCAAGTTCAGAGTTGTTATTGTATTTTGCCCTTTTAATTATGTGGCCGGGTGTATTGCAAGAGTTTGTTGCAAATTTTTCATAGTGTATTTACAATTACTCAATGAAATCTTTAAATAATTCAGTTAGCATTTAAGCTAATTAGTTACAATTACTTAATTAATATATAATGTACTTTTGAATGAACTACACTTCACATTTGAGGAACCTCTATTGCTAGTGGGGTTTTGTAGATGCTACATCTAGAGCAGTACACTTGGTGTAACATCTACCATTCATAATAAACCAAGTATAGTGCTCGAGGTATAGGCATATAGCATCTACAAAACCTGTTAGTGGACCATTACTAAACTACCAGTAGGTTTTAGAATCATTTGTTTTTCCAAGTTCCCCGTCACTTGACTAAAATGGTAAAACCGTTCACTAAATCTGTTTTAAATACTAATGTATAAACTCAAAATTTATTACATAAATATTAATATTATATCTGGGTGTATTCAGTGTATGTGCATTCGTATGTTTTTGGCTTTTGTGAAAATTCTGAACCTTGAATTTTCACTAATGTGGTGTTTTAATATTACTTCCAAGGTTGTTGTCCAGTTGAGTTTAAAGAATTTAGTTTGTGTATGCTAACATTGTTGGAAATTTAGTTTTGATAAAGTGGACGATGACCCAATTATGACTAATTTTTTTGTGACTAAATAATTAGAGTTAATTGCAAAATAAAGACCCTAATTATATCTCATTGGCGAAGAAAGACACTAAATATGCGGGCTTTCAATTAAGGACAATAACTTTAAATTTTGACGAATTGAGCCCGAATTGCCCCAATTCGGGTAAATTCTCTGTCTTCTCCGGAGTTCTCTTATATTTCGAGTCGGGTTTTGGATTTCGGACGTTCGTCGATTCTACTTGGGAGTCGGGTGTTACAGGTTGTTCGATCTCTAGTTCTTTTGTTCCATTTCCACCTTTGCCCGTGGGCTTCGATATTCCCCTCTAGCTCCGGAGATATGTTTTGTTGGCGAGAAATACGTTGAGCTTCAGTCAGGTTCGAGCCTAAGCGAGGAGGCTCGCAAGGAGGAGTCTGAGGAGGAAAGTCTGGACGAGGCCTCTCGGCCAAAGTATCGGCATAGGCATCCACCAGGATGTCGAGTTGTCGTCCCCAGGAGAGTTAGTCACGGGGTCACTTCCCGGTGTATTCGCAGATTGAGGAACATTAGAGCTTCCCTCGGAGTTTCGTATGTTGGCCGGGTCCAAAGGATAGGTTTACTCATCCGCCCACGGGCTTTATCATGGTATATTCATATGATTTGTCCGCTGATTTCACCATTCCCTCGGACAATTTCCTTGCGGTGATTCTTAGATCAATATGGGTATGCATCGGTCAAGTGGTTGCCAGGCTTATGGACAAGCTTATGTGTCCATACAGGGGTATCATTATACCATGAGGAAGTTGGAGATAAATATTTTTGTTGGTGGGTTTCAATCCATTTTCTATGCCAAGAAGTCTTCATGAGACACCTCCCAATGCAAGTTCCTCACAAGTTTTCTGATATGTGTAAAATATACGTGTATTTAGGGGCTTATTTTGATATATAATTGATGTATTTGCACGGATATTTAGTGTATTTTACTTGATTTTCTTAGAAGGGCATGATATTGCGTATTCTTGTAATTATTTTACAGCAAACGGAGCTAGAATGAGAAAATATCAGTTAGACGGCCCGGACAAGAACGTCGAATGCGAAGAAACGATCAAATACGCGAAGAAAACAAGAAAAAATAAGTTACACAATTGGACCGTGTAGATTCACACGCCCGTGTGAATGGTGTTCGTGTGTTTTTATACATTCGTGCGACTTTTTCGAGGGAAAAATTTAAGAGAGGAATTACACGACCTACCCATGTGAAATGACACGGCTAGGTGAATGGTTCGTGCCAAAAACAGAGAAGAAAACACATCACACAGCCAGATAGTGTGAAATCACATGGCTGTGTGAATTGTCCTGCGTCTGATTTTGTTTCCTAATCCCATTGGAAATCTACCAGTGATCTCTCAATGCACCTATATAAGGGGGACCAAGGCATTGACGAATTCACAACATCATATAACATTCCATACATAAAAATACACTAAGGTTACACAAATCTATACACACGAGAGGAAGCCACTAATCATAAAAGCACCACAAGGTCTTTCACATCTACTAAGCACAAGGGTTGGTGGAAAGGAGGATCCATCGATAAGAAGTGTTCTATCTTTTTAGTTTAGATCGTGGTTAGTACTTAAACGATGTGAAACTATTTAATTTCAAGCTTGTCTATTAATTTATTGTCAAATATGTTAGGCTAATCATTCTGATCCTAGGACATAATCAAAACTGTGGATTCATGTTCAATCTATATTGATTGTTTTTCTTAATTGGTTTTTGTGTTCTATTTATGAATTTGAATGCTTATTTCTTGTAGAAGATTATATGATCAATAATTTGCATGTCATATTTGTTAGTTCATAATTCGGGGACGAGTTCAAACAAAAGAAAATCGAATTCAGACATAAACATGTATAGAGTTGGGAGGCTTACAATTGTTTGTGGGGAGTACTTCAATTCAAAGATCTTTTGGGAGTTGATATTAATTATTGAGTAGGGATGCTAATACTTGGTATTAATCTACTGTTTATTTGCTTCAGAAGGGGGAATAAACTAATTTAGGAATTGAACCCATAGATACACTTAAACTGGTTTTGATAAAATATTAATTGGATTTAATATTGAAGAAGCATGCATGTTGAGATTATGTGCCTAGGATTGTTTTCGTATTTGTTGAAAACTTGTGGAGTTCGGGTTTATAATTTTATAGATATATTTACTTCTTAATTTAGGTTTAGATTAGATAATAAATAATTTTTATATTTTCTACCGCTTCAATAAAATTGGAATACGACATTTACTATAGCCTAAGTGTTTCGTATTCAATTCCTGAGGAATACGACCTTGCTCGCTGCTATCTGCTAGTTACGTTGTACACTTGCAGTTTAGTGAAAAGATTTTCACGATCAAATTTTTGGCGCCATTATCGGGGATTGAAAGATTCAACTAGATATAGTAAAAAGTAGTTCAATCTTAATTGAAGCAACATTATTTTATTTTTTTTAATTTTTTTGTAAATATTATTTTTTTTATTTGCTTTGGTTCTAACGTTATTTTTGTTAAGTGCAGATAGTGCATGATCACACGTTTCAGATCTACCCAGCCAATTCCCATTGAGCTCGAGATCGAAAAGACAGCAAAGCAGTTAAGAAAAAGATTGAAAGTGATGGCGGGTGGGAGCAATTAGGACGTTGTGAATAACAGAAATAATGAGGAGCGCCCACCCGGGGTGAACGAACAGAACTAGAGTGAGGAAAGCCCCGCGAGAAGAGCAGTTAGGGACTACTTCTAGTCGAAAGTTAATCAAAGATATGGGGATGTGGTCCGTTTGATGATCACACAAACAATTTTGAACTAAAATCTGTGTTGATCCAGATGGTTTCACAAAACTAGTTTGGGGGGAGAGCCGTTGAGGATCTAACACGCATCTGGCGCAATTTTTAGAGATCTGCGATACAATTAAGATGAATGGTGTTTATGAGGATATCATTTGATGCCGCCTTTTCGCCTTCTCTCTACGCGATAAGGCTAAATGATGGTTATGTTCTTTGACACCACCCGCAGCAGATTGGGCTGAACTAAGTCAACGGTTTCTGGCTAAGTATTTTCCCCCAGTAAGATAACGAATCGAAAAGGAAAATCGCCCGATTTAGCGATTCGATGCAGAGCCGATGTATGAAGCATGGGATAGGTTTAGAGAGTTGTTGAGGAAATGCCCTATACACGGATATCCCATTACCAACAGTACAATATAGATCTTTGCATCTTGAGGTGCACTACTACAAAAATATCCGGATGAGGCACTAGAATTATGGGCGGAGATGGCAAACAATAGTTACCAGTGGCCATCCGAGAGATCTAATGTCTGACATGTGACCGAGGTCCAGGATGAGGATAAGGTTGCCATGCTCATAGAACAAGTATCCATGCTTAATATGTAACTAGATGCGATACAACAAACGACTCATAGAGATCCTGCAATTGGTGGGAAGAAGGTGAACTTTGTGGGGCAAAGAAACTTCAACAACAATTATTGAAACAATCAAACACCTACACATTACCATCTGGGGCTGCGAAACCATGAAAATGTTTCTTATGCTAATAACATAAATATTTTGCAGCCACCTCCGGGTTTTAATATGGGTAATCATGGCAGAGCTGAGTCCAGTGAAAAGAAAGCATCTGCAGAAGAGATGATATCTTTATTTATCGGAGAAACCAGAGCTAGATTTAATAAAGATGAAGCAAAGATAGACAAGATAGAAGAGCAAGTTACTCAGTCGAACACAAACATGAATGCAAGATTGAAGTATTTGGAAACACAAGTAGCCCAAATCGCTACAGCAGTGGAGGTCAGCACCAAAAGGACAAATTCCCAAGCGATACTGAACTTAATCCGAGAGAACAGTGCAATGCCATTCGTCTAATGAGTGGTACAGAATTCGAGGGCTCAAAGACAGCAAATGATAAAGTTCTATGACAGTAAAAATACAAATTTGACGCCTGGCTGAAGACGTAAAACTTAGCGCTTTGTGGGAGGCTACCCAATTTTATTTTATTGCCTTCGTTCCATTTGATTTTGATTTTAATATTAACTTAAGTTTTAGTTTTTTTTGTGAGTTGTTGTGTAGGAGGCGTCACGACAAATCCGTTTTTTATCTAAAAAAAGAAAACGTTCAAAAAATCAAAACACACGACTGTGTGAAAATCTCATGGCCGTGTGAAATGCAAAACAAAGACCAACCACACGGTCTGGCCGTGTGATTTGATAGGAAAATTTATGTTTAGATTATGATGATACCATGTAAAACTTAGATTAGGAAGTTGGCACCCCATTTTCTATGTAATTCAACTTGTAATAGATAGAAGTTTGTATTGAGTTGAAGACGGTCAAGTTGAAGATTAGAAGACTCAATGAAGATTGAAGTGAAGACCAGTGTGTGGCGGTGAGTAAAGTGAAGTGAAGAATCAATCAAGTGATGCGAAAAAAAGTTGTCTCGGTCGGTGTCGACACTAAGTTATTCCAAAATGATTGGATTCGAATGTCAAAGGGGTATGCAACAGACAAGACTTGAAGAAAGCTGAAAGCGATCCGTTGTCAAGACAAGTGAAGGTTTTGCTGGAAATAGGCATCTGTCAGCCTGCCATCAATAAAATTATTTTGCTGAAAGAGTGCAAACAACAAGGA
Source organism: Rehmannia glutinosa (assembly GCA_016081115.2). Lineage (NCBI taxonomy): Eukaryota > Viridiplantae > Streptophyta > Magnoliopsida > Lamiales > Orobanchaceae > Rehmannia > Rehmannia glutinosa. The sequence continues at coordinate 145,995,214 of CM071926.1, forward strand.
ACCAATAAGATGTATCTGAAATCTTGCAGAGATTAAGAAAAGGCTGCAGAGCATTTAATTCATAGTACGATCTCCATCAATGCTGTAAGATAAGACAAGCCAACAACCTATGAGTGTGATTTGAAAAATGCGTCTACCTCTTCAACGGACATATTTTCAAATGTGCACTATAAAAGGCTGAGGAAGCAAGAGAAGGTTACCCAATCAATGAACAAGCATACAAGTAATCAAGCAATAATCTGCAAATATCTCTTAAGTTTTAAAAAGAAATCCGCAAGCCTAAGTTCAAAGGAAATCAATCCAACACACTCAGTGAAGAAAAGACAACTTCATCAGTTGAAGAGGAAAAATTGTTTCAAGAATAAAGGGTCTACTCTTCAAGGTTAAAGGAGAAGTAGTGAGGTTCAGTTGAACCGGTGCTTTGAACTGTTGGAGGGCTACGTGATTAAGTCGAGGGTTTGAAGGGAGTCAAGTAATAGGACAAGCGCCTTGTGAAGAATCTGAGTCCCAGGAGTAGTAGGCTGTGTCATCGAAGTTGTCTCGGATTGTATAATTGCTTTATAACCAAGTCAAGTTACTTAGTGGATTTCTCCAGGAGTTGAAGAAGAGTGGACTAGAGGAATTACCCCATCCTCGAACTACTATAAAACTACTTGTGTCTATTTACTTTTCAACATACTTTAATCCTTGCATTACTTTATATATGCTGATAAGTTAATGTTCGCCTTATTTTTAGCTTCACCGCAAGTGTACGGTGTAGTTTATAGAATAAGGTTAGCAAGGTCGAATCCACAGAGACTAATAAATTAGTGTACTAAGTATTGAGATTGTAATAGTCTTATTTTAATCTAGACGATCGGAACTGGATGATTGGTTTTATAAAACTAAGACAAGAATTTATCATAAAAAGCCAAAGTAAGAGTTGGTTGAAAGATCAAGGATATGAATGGATTCTAGGGTTACGGTTTCAGTTAATATCTCTCTTGTTATCTGATTAATCACAACCAAAGTTATTATTATTCTTCCCTATAAGACAATCACGAAAGTATTTTACCCTCTCTCTCGAGATGTATATAAAAATATTGATTGGATTATTTATGCTAGCATCTCTACTCAACATAGGATATCCAACTCCCAAAAGCACAAAAGATTATTAATCTTCACAAATATTTACAGACTTCTCAATCATGTAAATATTCATGTCAAGTACTCAAGATCAAGTATTGAAACTCATCTCTCGAATTATGAATCAATACATCAAAACAAGTTAAACCAATTGTCATTTGATAAAACAAGAAATAAAACAGAGTACCCGAATAGGGTTTGAAAATAATAACTTCCAATTGCAATTAAACATCAAACAAAAGTATCCATTAACCAAATCCCAAACCCGAAACCACAAGGTGTTTAGCCGGACAAGGGAACCATAGACAATTATTCAAGTTCATGTCTAACTAATCGAAAGTAAAAGATACTATGGAATGAGAAAACTCAGGGATGTTGATGATCTCTCGATCTATCTTCAATCCTCAAGCGTGTGGTTGTGACCTCGATCAATCTCTCGAATCCTCCGATAGAATGTTGCTCTTTTCTCTGCTTTCTAGGTCAATATCAGTGTCCCTTTGTTTTCGGGCCGCCTCGTCTCTATTTATACTCCCGTTGGACCAAAACCTAAGTCAAAACCACCAAAATCTGACTTTCCCGCACAGGTGCATGACTCGTACGCTCACGCATGGGCTGCCTATGCGTAAAGCCAAACCAAATATCAATTTTTACGGCCCACGAATGACCCGTGCGCTCACGCACGACCTGGTATGTGTCATGCCGAACTAAAGTACAAAATTTTCAGACCATGCGTGACCCACGCACTGCCCCTGCTTACACGTACGGGCAGCCCGTGTATGGTCAAAATCTGCTCCGATTCAGCCAATTTTTCTCATGTCAACTCCTTACTTCGTGCACTCATTGTTCCACATATATTTTCACGATTTTCAAAGGTTCTAATAGCTGCAATGCTCCCAATTTCCATAAAAGTGCTACAAAAATTGTGATTTTCCTGCAAAATGAGCAAAGCGTAATATCTTTCCCCCAAAGAGAGAATACGACCCATTTTACAGAGTTAATGCATGCTATCTACCAATTATATCCATAATTATGCCCCAAAATACATGCAAAACTCATACTAATCAAACCCCCAAACTTAAACTATTGACAGTCCCGGTCAATACTTTATACACAAGATAAAACACAAATGGGAGTAATGAAAAGCAATCAAGAACAACACATCAAAATTCATGTTGTTTATCCATAGGCGTCAAGCAATAAATCAACCAAGCCTTGAACATCTAACATAGAACACATGTTAATTAAAACCATGGCAAATACTTCGAATCACGACTCTCACAGATCAAGTGTATACTCTCCTCTCAGGAATAATAAGGGACGTGTTTTTGCTGATATCATATCAATGTTGAAGAATTACCATAAGCTTGCAAATCGTCTCACATCTCCGCCACTCGAATGTATGCAATTCATAAATCAAAAAGGACTTTTTCTTTTGGTTGTAATGAAGGCTCTTTGGTTAGGGTAGAGAAATATGGAAGAAGTGACTCAAACTCAAGCGTATAGATTGGTAAGCACATCTTTCATTCAATCAATTATTCGCATTCAAAACCAATATGCTACCCAGTCACCTCTCGTTCTTATCAACTTTTCGTATTTCCTTTCTCCCCTTTTTTTTCTTTCTTTTATAGATTCCACTTTCTTTCGCCTTACACCACAAATCCCAGCCTACAAGTTCATTCAAAGCAAACTCACTTATAAAATTGATTTATTCTTTTTTTCTTTTTCTCTCTTTTTTTCCGACTCTTTCATGAGTATTCATCCTTTCTTTTCCTCATTTTTTTTTTTTTTTTATTCCCATCAACCAACACTTGCACAATTATCTAAACTCTTGACTTCATCCCATTCAACCTCATTCATTCCCTTACTCAATGCTATACGCTCAAGTGTAAGGTAACATATATATCAAGTTAAGGCTTGAAACGTGGCTATCAAAAATCGGCAACATGAGCTCAAATTGGCTAACTAGGGAATTCTATATCATTAGGTAGGCAAAAGGCTTGAAAGGCTTAACAAAAATAGCCTTAAATTATTTTCACAAATCGCATACAACATGTGGCCTTGACAGAGATACCAGAGCAAGTTCTAGAATTTTAATCAACATGAATAATACACTCACATCAATAAACAAGACTACATATAATGAAAGAAGTAAATTCTCAAAGCTCACTGGCTTGCAAATTCGTAATTCAAAGCACAAAATCCATGTTCTCAATATCCACATGCTCCATATCATCTATTCTCATCATGATCAATTTGCACTCAACACCCAATTCAAAACAACACAAAATTTTCAACAATCTCCCAAGCCGCAACGCACATCAGAAAAACGGTTTACTCACTCCCTAAAAAACCTAATAAAGCAGTAAACGTGCTAAAACTATAAACGTGCGTCTAATGCAATGCAACCTAAATGCTCTACAAGCAACTATATGAAATGCAAAAAAAAATTCTCTCCACACTCTTCATATCAAAATAAACTCTCTCTCCCCCCAAACTTGAATGGAATTATATCACACGTAAGAGAAGATAGAATTTTAATGCAAAAAGAAGTGTGGAGATAACTTTGACTTAATGAGAAGATGGTGGTGGGTAGTGACCCCAATGTCTACCCGCGTTGTGGTTACTTTGATGAGTGATCTCGTATCATCCTCCGCACTTCTCTCGGACATATCAACTCGCATAAACTCGTACCCGTTTAAATGCATATATTAACTTCTTTGGGTCTTGGTCAAGAACCGTATTTGCATTGTTTGCATCTAGTAATGCATACTTGGGGTTTCCAAGCAAGGATTTGAGTCCTGGTGTCGGATATAAAGATCTGGGTCACACATTGTTGTCCGTGTGCGTATGTACGACCAATGCTCGTCTTGTTCTGGAACAACATTCTCACGGCATCACACACGAGCTGCCCATGCGTACACGCATGGCTCATATGTGTATTGTCCTGTTTCTCTTCTATGGCACCACATATGGGCTGACCGTGCATAGACGCACGGTCCGTGTGTGGTTCTGAACTTCCTTGCATTTCCAAAATCTTCGACCCCTCGTACTCAGTACCACTCCTTAGATAAATCGCACTACATTGTTCTTTTGAGTTGACTTCAGTAGTACTCGGAAACTGGCCCTTTTGATGTTGTCCACCAACAATCGTAGCTAATAGGCCAATCTGGGTTTCAAGATTTTTCATTTGTGTACCCAATGTGTTAGCCAATTGTGCGACATGTGCTTCAATTTTGTTCAGCTTAGCTTCATGTGTATTGAACCAGTTCCTTGTCTCACTTATAAATGAATTCGTTTGACTCATAACCGTAGTAAGAACGTCCTCCATGGATGGCTTTGCCTTGTAGAAATTCCAGTTATTGAAATAATTGACTTCCTCCATCCGAGCGGGTGCTCGTGCACTACCTGAACCAACTCAAAGAAACATAACAAACAATGTAGGGGTAAAATTATATAAAATAAAAAGAAAAAAAATGTCTAAATTAAAAATAATTCTATTTATCCCAATATAAGTACTAAAAATTTAATTAGTCCCCCGCAACGACGCCAAAAATTTGTTCGCCTAATTTTTAGCTTCACCGCAAGTGTACGGTGTAGTTTATAAAATAGGGTTAGCAAGGTCGAATCCACAGAGACTAATAAATTGGTAGACTAAGTACTGAGATTGTAATAGTCTTATTTTTATCTAGACGATCGAAATTGGATGATTGGTTTTATAAAACTAAGACAAGAATTTACCATAAAAAGTCAAAGTAAGAGTTGATTGAAAGATCAAGGAGATGAATGGATTCCAGGGTCATGGTTTCAGTTAATATCTCTCTTGTTATCTGATTATTCACAACCAAAGTTATTATTATTCTTCCCTACAAGACAATCACGAAAGTATTTTACCCTCTCTCTCGAGATGTATATAGAAACGTTGATTGGATTATCTATGCTAGCATCTCTACTCAACATAGGACATCCAACTCCCAAAAGCACAAAATATTATTAATCCTCACAAATATTTACAGACTTATCAATCATACAAATATTCATGTCAAGTACTCAAGATCTAGTATTGAAACTCATCTCTCGAATTATGAATCAATACATCAAAACAAGTTAAACCAATGGCCATTTGATAAAATAGGAAATAAAACAGAGTACTCGAATAGGGTTTGAAAATAATAACTTCAATTGCAATTAAACATCAAACAAAAGTATCCATTAACCTAATCCAAACCCGGAATCACAAGGTGTTTAGACGGACATGGGAAATAAACAATTCATAGACAAATTATTCAAGTTCATGTCTAACTAATCGAAAGTAAAAGATACTATGGAATGAGAAAACTCAGGGATGTCGATGATCTCTCGATCCATCTTCAACCCTCAAGCGTATGGTTGCGACCTTGATCAATCTCTCGAATCTTCCGGTAGAATGTTGCTCTTTTCTCTATTTTCTAGGGCAAATATCAGTGTCCTTTTGTTTCTTGGCCGCCTCGTCTCTATTTATACTCCCGTTGGACCAAAACCTAAGCCAAAATCGCCAAAATCTGAATTTCCCGCACAGACGGACGACCCGTGCGCTCACGCACGGGCTGCCCATGTGTAAAGCCGAACCAAATTTCAATTTTACAGCCCATGCAAGACCCATGCGCTCACGCACGACCTGGTCATGTGTCATGCGAACCAAAGTACAAAATTTTTAGACCATGCGTGACCACGCATTGCCCGTCTTACACGCCTTTGGTTGCCGTGTGTGGTCAAAAGCTGCTCGATTCAACCAATTTTTCTCGTGTGAAATTCTTACTTCGTGTACTCATTGTTCCACATATATTTTCACGATTTACAAAGGTGCTAATAGCTGCAATGCTCCCAATTGCCATAAAAGTGCTACAAAAATTGTGATTTTCCTGCAAAATGAGCAAACTTAATATCTTTCCCCCAAAGAGAGAATACAACCCATTTTATAGAGTTAATGCATGCTTATCTACCAATTATATCCATAATTATGCCCCAAAATACATGCAAAATTCATACTAATCGGTTAACGTGCTTAAAATCTGCTGATAATAACCATTGCTAAAACAAGTGTTGAAAAACATACTTAAAACTCTAACGGCATGATTGGTATGTGGGAATGGGGTAGGAATGGAATGAACATTCCTTATTTCATTCTCGTTCACATGCTTGGTATGCTTTAGTAATGAGAATACTCATTCCCATGGGAATCCCTATTCCCAACAGTAAGGGAATGACCATTCCTCCTCTCCCCCATAGATTTAGCTATTCCCAATCATCAAGAATGATTCAAATTTTATTTTTAATATAATTATATTTTCTATAAATGACTAAAATCATTGGATATAATCTATACTTTCAAAAAGTAGTGTTATAAATAAAAAAATTATTTATAATTTAAATATAAGTTATATTTAATATTTTTTAATCATAGTCAATTTATATCAATATTCAATAGTTAAATCAAAATTTTGATATAGAATTCTTTTGTTGATTTTCTATATTTTCTTATAAAAAATAGAGATGATTACAAAAATACCCCTGAAGTTTGGGATAATTATATAAAAACCCAGAAAATTTTTAAAATTACAAAAAATCCCTTGAGGTTTAATTCTGTCTTACATTTTCCCCCTTCATAAGCAATAAAAAAATATTCAAAACCCCTCTTATATTTATAAAAATATTATAGTTACCCCCTTAAATTTAACATATAATCAAACCTGATGGGATTTTTTTTGTAATTAACCCAAATCTCAGGGGTGTTTTTGTAATTATCCCTAAAAAATATTATATAAAATATTTTTGATATCATAGATATAAATATATATATATATATATTATTTAGCACACATTAAAATAATCTTATATCAATTTACGAATAACATATTTAATAAAATTTATTTAAAAAATCTTATTTAAGAGAATTTGATACTTTAAAATTATTTTTCTTAATTACTATCATTAATTTATATTTACCAATCAAGATATTTAAATCAAGTAAAAAATCGTCATCCATTCATTTCTCCATTCCTTGTACATACCAATCATAGGAATAGTAATACTACATCACATTCCTAATGTTATTCCATTCCTAAATTCATTCCATTCCAACCTAATTCTATTCATTCATACCAATCATGTCGTAAGGGTGAAAAGTCTTCCGCTGGTAAAACCAAATCAACTACAATTCTAAGTGTTGGCTAAAAACAGCTAAGTTATACTATCACGGCTCCAATCAGTCTGTTGGCGGGTAACTTTGTTTGTAAGCCAACCTAGTAATCCATAAGGACTTAGTGATTTAAGTTAACTCTAAAACTATTTAAAAGGACTAAAATCGAAAACTTGGTAAGGTTTATTCAACCCCCTTCTAAAACTTACACATCACCCCTTGGGACCTATATGATTTCACGGCCATGTGTTTGGTCGAGATAGAAAAGCAGGAAAGCGGCGATCTTTGCGGCACGCGTGTAAATTTACACAGCCGTGTGAATGGGTGCATCGAACATCCTACCCCTTTTTTAAACTCAAACACCCCAAATTTATCCCACTTCTTTCCTTCCAAACCTTAATGACCGAAATTTCTCCTACACATACCCCATTCCATCTTCAAATATCTTTAAATTCAACTCCAAATCTTCAAGCAAAAAACCACAAATACTTCTCTCTTTCAAGAAACCCATTACAAATTTCTTCCAATTTCTCAACTTTCTCTTGTTCTTCTTCAAGTTTGGGAAGTTTAATCTCAAATTTCAGATTTTAAAAGCTTGAAACCCATATTCATGGCTTCAAGAGGAGGAGGAAGAGGAGTTAGGAGAAACTAAGGAGAAGGAGTGAGCCGACTCCGGGCCGAACCCAAATATGAGATGAACCAATCGGAGTTCTTTAATGTCGTCATATCGAGACGAGACACAGGAGGCTCGGTGGGAGGTGCTCTATATCCAAAGTTGAATTTCGACAAAGGTATCTCGATGAACCTACTCTTACTAATTTAGGTTTGTTGGATGATTTTCGCGCCTTGTATGGGCGAATTGATTGGAATATTTTGTTGAACGGGAATTTGAATACATATGTGATTTTTATGCTTGAATTTTTAAGTAGTTTTGAGTTGGTGGTCCAGAAAATAAATTTGATGGCTATTCAATTTGGACTAGTGAATGAGCCAAGAGAGTCGTCGATTGATGATTTAAATGCGATTTATCAAAATCCAGCTTATGAGGTTGAGGGGCATGGAGATTCTGATATGCTCTGGTTTTGGAAGGAAATTACAGGGTGGAAAGTTTATACACCGGGTACCTCTAAGGTTTCTAGTATTAGGAACCTCATATTTTGCTATGTGCAACGCACATTGGCGGAAATGATATTTGCGATAAAAGATATATAGCAAATGGGTTATTCAAGTTGATTAATTATTTATTTTGTGGTGTTTGGCATCGGGGACGGAGGTGGTACCTAATGCCTGAGCATTCATCGCTAGATAATTTGAGAGGGTGAAAAAACAAGAAAAATGGGGGATATGCATTGGTACACCTATCACCGAGCATTTTAATTGAATTGTTTAGAGGTATGCGCACGCGGATGGGGAGAAAAGATTGATTTGATTGTCTTGTCCGCAATGAAGATGATTAGGTATGATGGACGCAATTATTGGTTACTTCATGTGGATAGGACCAAGATTAGGCTCCCGAATCTGGATGCTACCTCGATTAGGGATAGGGCTAATTGGTTGATGAGGGGAGAGCAAGCGACTACTGCTCAAGATGATCCTAGGACTACGAAGGATAGGCCAGAATCCTCTAGGCAAAGAGGTATTCAACACGGGGACTTTAGTGATAGGCTTGAAAGGTTCGGGTCAATATAGGCTCATTGATAGATGATACTTATCAGTTATCGGCTATAGTTGATGAGTATTACATTGAGTATTTGCAGCGCTTTGAAACCATCACACAGTAGCAACAGATGTACGAGATGATGTCTCGTATGGACTAGTGGCACATCCAGCAGGGCCACTATCCTCCACCTCCTCCACCACAGTGAGCTTGTAAGTACTTTTGACGCATTTCTCTTTCTTTTGATAATTTCCTCATATGTTCGGGACGAAGCATAATTTAAGTTTAGGGGTTGTCAAGAACGTGTGATTAAGTACTGTTGCAATCTTGCATTTCATTTAGGTTGCATGTAGAAGCATATAAAATTTGCAAGATTTTTTTTTTCGATTTTTGTATTTTTTTCATTTCAGCACCTTTATCGCTTTAACACATTTATTGTTTTTGTGTGAGTTAGGATTAGAATTCGAAAAAGTACAAAAAGTTTTCATATGATTTTACTATGATCACTTAGTTTCATGAAAAGAAGTATTTGGTAAATTATTTGATAAATTGTTGAGAAGATGTATTTTGCATGTTTGGTATTGATTGAGAAAATTGGGTATTTGAGCATGATGCGAAAAATAAGCCTGTGAGCTTTTGTGCCTTTAACTGCTTATATATTATGCAGTCTTATTTTCTTCTTGGTTGTTGTTTTGCATATTTTTGTGTGTGTTTTGTGTGATGATTTATGCATTATTTTGGAGTGTTTTATTTGCATTTGCATGTTTTAGTGTTATGTTGTGTTATTTTATTGATGTTTCAGGTTTTGGAGCAAAAAACGTTAAAAAATCATTTTGCGCAACTGCGACAGTCATCGTATTGTGGACGTACCGTTCGCATCCGAAGCCCAATTGACATGATTCATGCACCATTATAAAGATAATTCAAAGTTCTACAATGTTTATCTCTGCTACGAAATGTAAATGAAGACGTTTAGATGAGTTAAAATCATGTACAAGGCAAAATAATATGTCAGAATCTCGGAAATGACACGTTGTAGTATTTTGGCCATAAATCTATCTAGAAAATTGATATTAAGGTGATTCAAGTGGATATGGAAAGTGAAGAGACAGAGAAACAATTCATAAGAAGACATCAATCCGAAATTCCGTCGTTTAGAGGCCGCGCGGGCGCGCGCAAGGGCGTCGGACGCGTCTTTGCCTGCAAGAAGAAGGTGTGCGCGCGTGCGCTGCGCGATTTGGTGTGATTCGCATGTAACTTCTTGAACATGAAATTTCGATTTTTTTTCCAATTTTTGGCTCTTCCACCTTGTTTAGGACTCTAGACTTATAAATAGGACTTAGGGAGCCCCTATTTTCGACACACCTTCATTCATATCACTTCTAGAATTTTAGTTTTTGGTATTTTTCACTTACTTTTCATCATTGAGATTGCTTGGGTTCTTCCCCTTGAAGTTATTTTGCTTCTTAACAAAGAGTAAGATTTCTTTATCTCTTTTGTCTGATTTCAATTGTTGGGTGATTATTATTGTTGCATGATTATGTTTATGATTATTTTCTTTCTTTCATTTGAGATTATAATTCCATCTCCAAGCATGAACTAATTTTCTTATTCTAGGATTAGGATGATTTGATTCAAACAAACAAGCATGAGTATTGATTAATTGATCTGCTTTCTTGAATAAATTGTTTTATTTGTTGATTGATTGTTTGGCCAACTCTTGATTGTTTGAGGGGATAATTGAGATCGATCGAAGATATTATTCCTGGACTAAATTTATTCAGGGGGTTAGATATGAATCAGAAATGTATTATCTAACCCTAGGTTTAATGAAAATAGCAAATTATGTTGGGATAGCTCTAATCTGTGAATACGAGAGTTATCAGATCTAGACCTAGTCTTTACATGATTGTTATATTTGTTCTCGCATGATCAATTAATTTATATTCTGCTTGCAAGTTTGATAAGATGAATCCATAATCCTAGACTTTCTTCCATATCTTTTTCTCCAAGTTTATTCGTGCTTAGTTTTAATTCATCTTTTTAATTGTTTTCTTTTAGTTTATTTAAAACCAACAAATCTGGTTAGAGTGTTTAGGTTTTATTTTCTGTCTATTGTGTTGCATGATAATTATTTGCCGGCTAAGTCTTCCTTGAGAGACGACTTGTGGTTAACTTGCTACCCTACAGTTGATCTCGTTCTCTTGCGAGGATTGTTAGACTTTTATAGGTGTTTAGCGGTCGAACAAAATTTTGCGCCGTTGCGGGAAAGGCTTTAGGCGTAATAATTATTGTGTCTATTTTTCGTGTTTTTAGTTTAGGATTCTTTTTGGTTATTTTTAGTTTAGGACTCTTTTTGTTTCTTTTAATTTTTACTTTATTCCTTTGGTGTGTTTGATCTGTTTTTCCGGTGTTGTTTATGCAGGACGTAGAAATCTCAATCGGGACCTTGAGCCTTTCGTGGATGATATCCATCAAATTACGAGACGAACAAGGAAAGAAGGAGCGATTCTCTGAGATACAAGCGAGGATTCTCGTGATCACATTCAAAAGAAGAACAAACAACGTGAGATTGGTGATAATCAAAATGGAAACAACGTGGAGGCACGCCAACCGATGCGTGAGTTTGCATGCCCTTTCATTGGGGCTGCGACCTCTTGCATCACATTGGGACAAGCGGACACGGATCTACAAGCTCAAAACAATACACTTTAATTAGTGCCGTCATTCTATGGGATGCCCAATGAAGATCCTCTTAACTTCATTCGGGAATTCTATTCAATCATTCAAACTTTTCCTCTACAAGGTTTGGATGAAGACCACGACTTAGGATCTTGTTGTTTTCCTTACACTCGAAGGACCGTGCGAAAACTTGGCTTATGTCTCTACCTCTAACTCTCTTCTTGATTGGGAGGCGGTGTACAATAAGTTCATGGGCGGGTACTACTCTCATCAAAAAACTTGGATCTGCGAGGTAAGATAGCTACTTTTAGTCAAATGGAAGGTGAGCCTTTTCATGAGACTTGGGATCGCTTTAAGGACTTACAGTTAAATGCCCACATCATCACTACCCATTATAATTGTTAAACCAATTTTTCTATAATGGATTATCGCATAATTATCAATATATGGTTGACAATGATTGGGGTGACATGGGTGTACATACGGCCAGGAAATCTATGATATTTTAGAGATGATGAGCGATAACTCACAACAAAAAGAGTGCAGGAGGCAAGCGGGCTATTGTGAATGAAGTAGCCCGAGCTACGATGTGATAAAACAATTGGTTGAGTTGACTAAGCAAGTACAATTGTTGGCTACAATGGGGCATCCACATGCGCCCCCCTGCCGAGTCTTGCGGGATGCTGTGGCGGATTTGGTCATGGGGCCAACGTTTGTAATCTATTATCTCTCGACATACAATTGAGTTGGTGGAACCATCCGAACGTAGTTGGGAAATTCACAAAATCCCTCTCATATCTATCCGAGGCCACCGCAACCCCAAGGCAAGCAAATCAACCAATCCAGGGCTCCATCTATTGAAGACAACTTGAACTCCTTTATTCAAGTCGGTCAGCAAACACAAGAAGGTAACAATAGACGGTTTGAATCTATGGAAGCTTTTTTCAAGCATCTTGAGACTCAAGTTGGTCAATTGACGACTCAAGTTGGTGAGATAGCTCGACATATATTCAAGCAGGACACACATTCTAGCCAACCAGCACAAGATCAATCCATCACCGTTCTTGAATTTGGTGAGATTTTTGATCATGAAAGTGATATTCCTCTTTCTATTGTCTCATCTAACCCTGTAGGTATCGCGGACATAGAAAAGGAAGTTGATGCAGGTGAAAAAGACATGAATATGGAGGCAGGCACGGGATCACCTTCCCATGAACTTTCTATTCTGCCCCTAAGTCCATGCCCAAAACAAGATCTAGGTAGTTTCACTATCAATATTTCTTTTGGGAATGGTAAGGAAGTCGCAGGTATGCTTGATCTTGGAGCCGAAATTAACCTTATGCCTTACTCTACCATTAAACAATTAGATTTAGGGGAATTAAAGTTCAACGGATTACGTTTGCAACTTGCAGATAGGTCTATTAGGTATCCTACATGCATTGTTAAAAATATTTTAGTCCAAGTAGGTGGTCTTAAAATTCTCACTGATTTTGTTATTTTGGATATGGAAAAAGATAAAGGTAATCTTAATGATCATACTATACTATTAGGTAGACCATTCATGGCAACCACTAATACTTTGATCGATGTCAAAAATAGAAAACTCAGTATGAATGTCGTAGGCGAATCTGTAACGTTTTCAATATTTGATATAGCTCGTAATCCTGCATGTGTTTTGAATGATTATCTAATTGTTAACTTGATCGATTCTGCCATGAAAAATGTCCAATGGCGGGAACGTAATATATTGAGCGGAAAACAACCGAGATAAAAATTACAAGGTAGTAAATCAGGTCTTGCTCGATGATCCGCATTGACTCTCTCCATTGACACCGTCAAGCTAATGACGTTAAAAAGCGCTTCTTGGGAGACAACCCAAATATTTTCACTTTGTTTTATTAAAAAAAAATTGTGTGTGTGTTTTCATATTTTCATGTGCGTGGTGTTATTATTTTGTCCTCTTCACATGGCTTTTCTGATTTATAGGAGGATATGACTATGGTGCCATTTATCGATCTTCGCATTTTTCAGGGACATATTTTTTCCTTCTCTTTTTACGCATTGAGGTTATTGCATGATTTAAGTGTGAGGGTGACGATTAGTCATTGATAAAATATGATGATTGCATGTGGTTATGCTTTACTTTGCCTAATGATTATCCCAAGTTTAATAATAGTGTTGTTTAGTCAACTTGAAATAGATGTATTAATTTGAGTTTCAAATATGAAATGACTTTGTGAACTTGAAACGTAGTATTTGACTAAGTCGTGAATTAGCCTTCGTGGTAAACTAATTAGGTGACGGTTAAACAATAATCCGAGTTGTGGGGCTTGCATTACGAGATTTCATTGATGTGAATTAAATTAAAACCCTATTTTAATTTGTGTGCACACAAAATTGCTAGCACTTGCGGAAAAAAAAAATGCATTATATAGCTAAAAAAAAAGCATTATAGAGCTACATAAAAAAAATAAATAAATAAAAAATTGGAACAATTGAGATTATACTCATTGATTGAGATGCTTCGTAACTAGAAGCATTCATGAGCCCCATGTTTGACTTTTTACGTAAAACGGTGACTCAAACATGAGTATGGGAAACCACCCTAGAGCTTTGGAAAACATCCAAGTTTATACCTAGTTGAATAATATCTCGGGACTTAACGGCGTGAAAAAAAAAGCATGGCTAGTAATTGCGTGATTGGTTTTGTGAGTAAAAGGGTTGAAACTTTTGACACAAATTTGAAATTTAGTAAGAAAGGCCAAACACTTTGATTAATATTTAATTTGAGCCGAGTGAGTTTATTGTGAAGGTTGGGGATCGATGAGGAATAATCCGAGGTAGATGGAACATGGTGTTATGGATTAATTGATTCTCAAATTGGACATAATATTTCTTGTTGAGTTTATTGACATTATTATTTGCTTGAGGACAAGCAATAGGCTAAGTGTGGGGGAGTTGTTTTGCATGTTTTTGTGTGTTTTGTGTGATGATTTATACATATTCTTGGCGTGTTTTATTTTCATTTGCATGTTTTAGTGTTATGTTGCGTTATTTTATTGATATTTCAGGTTTGGGTGGAAAAAACAAGTTTTGGAACAAAAAACGTTAAAAAGTCATCTTGTGCAACTGCGATAGTCATCGTATTTTGGACGTAACGTTCGCATCCGAAGCCCAATTGACATGATTCATGCACCATTAGAAAGATAATTCAAAGTCCTACAATGTTTATCTGTGCTATGAAATGCAAATGAAGACGTTTAGATGAGTTAAAATCATGTACAAGGAAAAATAACATGTCAAAAAAATCTAGGAAATAACACGTCTTGGTATTTTGGCCATAACTCTCTCTAGAAAATTTATATTAAAGTGATTCAAGTGGATATGGAAAACTAAAGGACAGAGCTACAATTCATAAGCGATCATCAAGACGACATGCCGAGCGTTTAGAGGTGCGCGGTTAGGGCGAAATTTAGTTTTCCAATTTTTGCTCCTCGAGGTGTTTAGGACTTTACACTTATAAATCGACTTGGGAGCCTGCTGCGACCTTCATTCATTTCACTTCTAGACTTTTAGTTTTGTATTTTTTCTCTTGCTTTTCATAAGTGGATTGCTCGGGTTCTTCCCCTTGAAGTTATTATTCTTCGCGCCACCGTAACGATTTTGAACATGAAATTTAGTTTTTTTTTTCCAATTTTTGCTCTTCCACCTTGTTTAGGACTCTACACTTATAAATAGGACTTGGGAGCTCCTATTTTCACACACCTTCATTCATATCACTTCTAGACTTTTAGTTTTTGGTATTTTCTCTTGCTTTTTTCATCATTGGAATTGCTTGGGTTCTTTCCTTGAAGTTATTATTCTTCTTAATCAAAAGAGTAAGATTTCTTCATCTCTTTTGTCTGATTTCAATTGTTGGGTGATTATTATTGTTGCATGATTATTTTTATGATTATTTTCTTTCCTTCAATTGAGATTATGATTCCATCTCCAAGCATGAACTAATTTCTGGTTCTAGGATTAGGATGATTTGATTCAAACAAACAAGCATGAGTATTGATTAATTGATCCGCTTTCTGAATAAATTGTTTTACTTGTTGATTGATTGTTTGGCCAACTCTTGATTATTTGAGGGGATAATTAAGATCGATCTAAGATATTATTCTGGACTAAATTTATTCGGGGGTTAGATATGAATCGAAATGTATTATCTAACCCAGGTTTAATGAAAATAGCAAATTATGTTGGGATAACCCTAATGTCTGTGAATATTAGAGTTATCAGATCTAGACTTAATCTTTACATGATTGTTATATTTGTTAACAGAATGATCAATTAATTGATATTACGCTTGCAAGTTTGATGAGATGAATCCATAATCCTAGACTTTCTTCCATATCTTTTCTCCAAGTTTATTCGTGCTTAGTTTTAATTCATCTTTTTAATTGTTTTAGTTTATTTAAAACCAACAAATCTGGTTAGATTGTTTAGGTTTTGTTTTCTGTCTATTGTGTTGCATAATAATTATTTGCGGCTAAGTCTTCTTTGAGAGCGATTTGTGGTTAACTTGCTACCCTACAATTGATCTCGTTCTCTTGCAAGGATTGTTAGACTTTTATAGGTGTTTAGCGGTCGAGCAGTTGTGTCATTCATGATTGTTAGAACTCAGAACTTGTATTGGTATCTATATTGAAATTATATGTGTGTACAATTTTTGAAGATGATTTAAGGTCATTTTGTTTAGCCTACTTAGCTAAATATCCTACCTATGAACTCATGATTCCCAGTTAGCTACTTGAACCTAAACTTTTTATTGTTAGCCACATTTTAAGCTTTAAACTCAAAAATATTTTATCTCGAAACTTGAGCTTATAGAAATATTTATTTTGAGGAGATGTGGTTAAATGTTGAGAAATAATGTTGGAAAGAAAGATGGATGAAGCGATGTGAATAGGTGAAAGAATGATAGAGCTCCAAAAAAAAGGAAAATTTTTTAACAAGAAAAAATCGAGCAAGGAAGAAAAAGAAACAGAGAAGAAAAGAAAATTTCTGAAAATTTTGAAAAATTGAGAGCTTAAGTTAAAGAAAGAAGGCATAAGTGTTGGGAAATTTATTGTTTAGATTTTGATGAATGCCATGTAAAACTTAGACTAGAAAGTTGGCACCCCATTTTCCATGTAATTTGCATTGTAATAGATAGGCTGTCATGACGAGCTTAGTCAAGTCGACTATGCTGGATATACAAGATGTCATCAAGAGGTGAAATGAAGACTCATTGTGAAACATGTTGAGTATGGCAAGGAGGAGAAGTCAAGAACTCACATTTTGAAGGAGTATCAACTTGGATACATATGTGTAAAGTGTCGGTTAAGTCAACTAAAGCCAAGTCTCAAGTTGAAGTGACGGATGAGTCATCCATTGATTGGAAGCTAACTCGAAGTCACGGGGAAGTTAGAGAAGCTGAGTCAAGTCAAGACAATTGAAAAGAATCCGTTGCCGAGTTAAGAAGCTTACTTAAATAAGTAATACTTCCATCTTGCCATATGCGAAAGTGTTCGATCCCCAGTGTGCAAAGGAATAAACCAATGGGAAACACTACACCTCGTGTCGGACTACGAAAAGTTGAGCATTCATTTAATACGAGGAAATGTCAACATCAAGGCGCAACAAGACAAGCCAACGAACACAAGTGACTTTTGAAAATCGCCTATCTCTTCAACAGGCATTTTTTTGAAAGTTCACTATAAAAGGCTGAGAATCTCATTGAGAGAAGGTTTACGAACCACGAGCAATCAAGCATTTATTCACATTGTAAACTGCAAAATATTCTCAAGTTATTCAAGCAAATCCTCAAGCCTAAATTTCAAAGTAAATCGATCCAACACCAAGTGAAGGAAAGACAACTTTAAAGTGTTGAAGGAAACTTTTGAAGAATCAAAGGGGTCTACATTCAAGGAGGATTGTAGAAAGGTTCAAGGTCGAACCAGTCTCAAGTTATTGGAGGGCTTCGTGATCAAATCCAAGAAGCTTGAGCAAGTGAGTGAAGTAGCAAAGCATTTGCCCTGTGAAGAAGCTAGTCGGACGAGAAGTCATTTGTGTGACCAAGGCGTCTCAAGGCGAGTCCCAAAGGATCAAGTCATTTGTGTGATCAAGACTTGTATACGGGTGATAACCACTTTGTACTCGATCAATACTTAGTGGATTCATCCAGGAGTTGGAGAAGAGAGAGTAGAAGAATTACCCCATCTTGAACCTCTATAAAAATTATTGTGTCATTTACATTTCAACATTTTAATTACGCATAGCACTTTATATCTGCGATAATTTGCTATCAAGCGATAATTAACAAAGTGCTAAAATCAAGTGTTTAAAACAAAGTTAAACCAAATTCAAGGGTGTTAAGTCTTCCATTGAAAATCTCATCACGGTAAGGTAAGGTTTAGACTAAGCGGTGAGTTATTCTATCAACGGCTCAATCAGTGCATTGAGTGGCTAACTACGCTAGTTAACTAACTTAGCTTGTCCCTCAAGGACTTAGATGTGTATTTAACTCTGTTATATTTTAAATGGACTAAAATGAAAAAGTTGGTAAGGTTTATTCAATCCCCTTTCTAAACCTTACTCACACCTTGGGACCTACAAGTGGTATCGAGCGGTTGGTTCATTGAGCCTTCCGCACCAGTTCTTGAACTAGATCTCCTATCTTTCAAAGAAATTCTTTTAACACTTGTTCTTTCAAAAACTATTTTTATTCAAAAAGTTATTATCATGGAAGCAAATTTGACACGCATTCCCATGTTCACTATTGAGAATTTGATGAGTTGGAAAATTCGTATGCGAGGCTCATCTATCGCTTTACATGACGAAATGTGGCTAGTGATAGAGGATGGGCACTACAAAAATTGAAATTTAACACAACTGCAAGGAGGAAGCATTGCGGTGAAGGAGAAGAAGTTGTAGGAAAAGCAAGACCAACCTTAGTTGAAAAACCAAGGATTGAATGGACCAATGATGACGAGAAATAGATACAACTTGGACAACGTGGCCAAGGATATTCTCTACAAGACTGCGGACAAAGCAATGTTCAATAATGTCAAATCGTCGGGTAAAACAACAAAAGAAATGGGGATAAATTAACTTTAATTTGTGAAGGATCATAGTAAATTAAAAGAAAACAAATTATTGTTGTTGTTCAAAAATTTGAAAACTTTAAAGTGCTTGCGGGTGAGACAATGGATCAAAAGTTGGATGCTAGATTCTTTGAAATTACAAATGAGCTCTCGGATTTGGAAAGGAATACACACGAGAAGGAGATGTGTATGAAAATTCTAAGAAGTCTCGGTGAATGGGAAATGAAGACCATGGATATAAGGCGAACTCGATGGACCTATCAAAAACATCCAATCATGAACTATTCTCGGACCTCAAATCTTATGAGTTTGGTGAGAAGAAAGGATCAAAGGAGGCAATTTGTACCCAAAACATCTGCACTTATAGTTAAGGATGGGAAGAGAGTCAAGTCGAGGAAGCCTTTGACCAGGAGGAAATTGCCTTGATGGTTAAAGATTCAACAAGTTCTTCAACAAGAACTATAAAAGAAACAAGGGTGAATCCTCTAGGAGACATTCATCTCCCTCCAAGTCAAGGGAAGGCGGGCCACCCAAGAGAGTGAGCATCAAGGTTGAATATCAGAGGCGATAACCCAAGAACGGAAAAAGATGATCAAAGAGCACGAGAACCGTGTTGGGCGTGAGACAACCAGGACACTTTGCTATTATTTGTCCATATCCTGTAGTCAATAAATACATGAATGAAGAAGAAAGAAGAGTTGTCGAGAGAAAGAAGACAAAGAAGAAAGAAAAAAGGCTATGTTGGCTGCAGAGACTTTAAGGACGGCTAAGTCAAAAAAGAAGCAGACTCGGAGAGTAGTGAAGTGACTACTCAGCGATTGAAGAAGAAGCATTGATGTCTAATGACTAATGGTAAAAGAAGAAGATCAACTGACCAAGAAGATGAGGTACACTCAACTCATCTCACTCGTATTCTAGTGATAGTGATTGTGACACACACATTTCATCACCCATTTGATCTTTATGATTCATTAGGCAAAATGATGAAAGACTTTGAGCACATTAAATCCTCACACACACTATTGAATGAGGAAAACAACCCATTGACTCAAAAGCAAAACTCACGGTGACTAAGGAGGCAGTACTCTAAGTCACGTAGTGATGAGAACAAAGAGTCAAGGTGAGAATGCTAAACTAATAGCGAGAGATATCTGCTATAGAAAAGAGGAAAATGATCTCAAAAATGTGATTGCTTCATTCACAAAGGCATCTAAATCATTGGATGACCTTATTATGAGCGAAAAAGAGTGTGGAGATAAGGCAGGACATAGGATTCAATTCCTTTGTACACAGTCAAACTCCCAGAGTGATCTTGGAAAAAGGATCTTCAAGTAATGAAACATCTCAAAAACCCAAGACACCATATGTTGCACCCACATTCACTCCAAAGCACAATCACAAACAAAGCTGGTCTTGGATATAAAGGAAAAGGAAAACTTGATTGGTATCTTTGAGAGGACGAGTGAGAAGAAATCCGGCGAGTTCCTCAAGCAAACTCCAAACAGGAAGTACTGTGAAGAAGAAAGAGAGCTACGAGAATCCCCAAAAGTTCTATCAAAGGAACACACATGATGGGAATGGTAGAAATTACCCAAGCCAAGGTGATTGGAATAATGTGAAATATCGGCAAAGACTTATGGAGTATAAGCTTTAAATGGCAAAGACCTACACATCGCAAAGGTCATTCCAAAGGAAAAAGAGCTATCATCGACACACATATGCACCCAAGCACTACACTCGAAATATCACAATTACCCCAAAGAAGGCAATTGCTAAAACACACACACATGCATACTGGACAAAAGAGGCAGTTGTATGAACCTAAAGCCCCCAAGCAATTTGCCAAAGTGATTTATGATTATGGTACAGATAGATGGCAACCTCTTAAAGTCAGATCATTTGGCTATAGGTTGGTTGGATCATCTTACAACACTAACCCCTCAGGACCCAGGCAAGTATGGGTACAAAAGCGATTTCCTTGATTGCGGGTTCAAAGGAGCAAGTGAGTGCCAATGAACTGGTACATGGATAGTGGTACATTCCCGGACACATGACGAGGAAACAAGAAAAATCTATCAAATTCAAGGAGACTAAAGGCGCAAAAGTCATATTTGGAGGAAATGAAGCTCCAGGGGAAATAAGAGGCATTGGATCCATCAAGAAAAATGGATTAGAAATCATATATGTTGCATACGTTGAAGGCCTCAGCTTCAACTTATTAAGCATCAGCCAACTCTGTGATAAGGGCTATAATGTTCGATTTAATATGGGAGTGTGCCAAATCAAAGACACTTAATCAAATGAAGTAGTGTTGCAAGGATCGGACAAAAGAACATGTATGTGGTAGATTGGTCATTGCCACACCAAACACTTGTCTGCGCTAGCAAAAAAAGTCGGTGAATCAAGTTGGTTGTGGCACAAAAGTTGAGTCATTTGAATTTCAAGACAATTAACAAGCTTGCAAGGAGTCATCTAGTGGAAGGCCGCACTCGGTGTATAAGAAAGAAAGTGTTTGTGATGCATGCCGGATGGGAAAGCAAATCAAATCATCATTCAAAAGAAAGTCAAGTCCATTTTCAACAAGGATATTGCATCTATTGCATATGGATCTATTTGGTCGATTGAGCGGCCGACATAAGTGGAAATAAATACACTTTAGTAGTGGTGGATGATTATTCAAGATATACATGGACAATCTTCATGTGTAAAAAGAAGGAAACATTGCGAGAAGTTACCTCAACTAATGAGAAGAGTTCAAATGAGAAGAGTCAAACCATTATAAAGATAAGATCGATAGATGAAGCGAGTTTGTCAATGGAATAATAACTTCGTATTGTGTTGAAAATGGTATTGCTCATGAATTATCTGTGACAAGGACTCCAAATGAGAATGGAGTGGCGAGAAAAGAAGAAATAAAACTCAAGGAAGGCTGAGGACAATGTTAGCATTTGAATAAGTGGGATGCTTTAAAAGATTTTGGTGAAGCCATCATCATTGCATGCTATACTCAAAATAGATGCATGATAAATAGACAGATTGACAAAGACTCCTATGAAATATGGGCGGGGGAAAAAGCCAAATGTTGGATATTTTAGAATATTTGGATGTAAATACTTTATCACAACAATGGCGAGGATAATCTAAAGGCTTTGATGCTAAAGCTAATGAAGGTATCTTCTTGGGATACTCAGTTGAAAGCAAAGCCCTCTACAAGTCTTGAATAAGAGGACTATGGTCACAGAAGAGTCTATTCATGTGGTTTTGATGAACCTAATGTAAATGGAGAGGACATTAAAGAGTTAGCTAATAAAAGTGAATCAACCAACTATGCGAGAAGAGTCCTTATGTCAAAAAGCGGTGGAAGCGATTAATCAAGATGAAGATAAGATATTTGAATTTCAAAGGCAGGTTGGAAAATCTGCAAATTTGAATGAGGATAAAAAATTTGCTCAAAGAACTCTGTTTGCAAGATGACTAAACCCGGTGACTTACTCCAACTTTGATGTAAGATGGTGAGAGACCATCACTTGAGCTAGTTATTGGAAATGTAAGAGATGGAGTAAGAACCAGATCGAGCTCAACAAAAAGCAATGTTCACTTGTTTTATTTCCCAAATAGAACCAAAAGATTTGTCACAAGCATTGGATGACACACATTGGATTCATGCCATGCAAAAAGAAGAGTTGAATCAATTTGAAAGAAACAAAGTATGGGAATTGGTGCAAAGACTAAACCATCAAAATGTTATTGACACAAAATGGGTTTGAAACAAGATGAATGAGGAAGGTTACGTGGTAAGAAACAAAGCAAGATTGGTAGCCAAAGGGTATTGCAAGAAGAAGGAATAGATTTTGATGAAACATTTGTTCTATTGCAAGATTGGAAGCAATAAGGATGTTTCTTGCCTATCTTTGCACACAAGAACTTCATTGTATATCAAATGGATGTGAAAAGTGCATTTTTAAATGGATTGTTGGAAGAAGAAGTCTATGTTGAACAACCTCCAGGCTTTGGCGAGGAAGACTCTTGTAGACAAAATGTACAAACTTAAGAAAGCTCTGTATGGATTGAAACAAGCACCTAGAGCATGGTATGATACATTATCTCAATTTAAACGATAGATAATGGATTCACCAAAAGGCAAAGTGGGAGAACACTCTTGAGAATTCAAGATGGAGAGAGTATCTTGCTTGTTCAAATATATGTGGTTGATATCATTTTGGATCCACAACAAAGAAGTGTGTGATAAATTCTCAAACCTCATGCAAGGAAAATTTGAAATGAGCATGATGGGAGAGCTAACATTCTTTCTAGGACTTCAAGTTAAACAAGTGAAGGATGGAACTTTCATAAGTCAAACAAAATACACTAGAGATTTAATGAAGAAATTTGGCATGGAAGAAGTCTTACGTAAAAATACCAATGAATACATCGGTGAAAATGGACATGGATCACGGATGGCAAGCACTGTGGATCAAACATGATACTGAGCACTTATTGGATCAACTCTATCTAACGGACAAGCAAGCGGACATCACGCTGCGGTAGGAGTATGTGCAAGATTTCATCTGCTCCAAAGGAAAGTCACATGATTGCTTGGCTAAGAGAATCTAAGATATTTGAAGGGATGCGAGGAAGTCGGCTTATGGTATCAAAGGAAGGTGGATTCAAGCTTATTAGTTATTGACTACGACTATGTTGGATGTAGAGTTTGACGGAAAAGTACTTGAGGTACATGTCAAATCTTGAAAGCAGTTGGTTTCTGGTTTAGCAAAAGCAAAACTCAATAGCCACATCCACATTGGTGAAGTGAATACATAGGCTGCGGGCGAGTTGTTGTGCCCAAGTCTTATGGATGAGACAACGGTGAGAGATTATGAAATTGAAGAAAAAGATATTCCAATTATGTGTGATAACACAAGTGTTATTGCAATCACTCGAGAATCTGTGTTGCATTCAAGAACAAAGCACATTGATGTCACATATCATTTCATAAGAGATCATGTTGAAAAGAAAGACATCACTTTGGAATACATCTCATTGATAAATAGTTAGATGACATATTCACAAAGCCATTATGTGAATCAAGATTTGAAGAACTCAAGCATGAGCTAGGGTTAATTGCTGAGTTGACACTCAAAGACTCAAGGAGAAGAGATGAAACATGAAAAGATGAAAGCAGGAGGAGATCTTATAAATCGGCCAAGTGAATCGGCCGTATTGGAAAGTCGGTATGTCGAGTTAGGCGACAAGTGAGTCACTATACAAATATAGAAAAGAAGAGTTAGTCGATTAAAAGTGAGTCATTTATGAACTAAGTGACAAAAAGCGATCATTTTTAATAAGCGGGAATGTTTTCAAGGATGACATCGGCGTAATAATAGCGAAACGTACAACAAGCATATGATTGGATATAAATGTTGCCGCATTAAATGGGAAATTAAATGCTAATCGGCGTGGCAAATCTTGATCTTGATCAAAATTTAAAAAACCGAAAGCACGTCCTTTCACAACTCTTATATACCCTTTTGTTCAATTTTTCTCTCTTAAATTGTTCATCTTTCAAAGCAAAAGAAAGCAAAGTATCTTTTCTCTCAAAACCCTACCAGTCTTCAAAGCAAGTTCATCAAAGTTCGTTCGGCAAAAATCACTAAAATGGCACGGCCACATGATTTTACTAAACTTGCAAAGCAAATCCACAACTGGATCTTAGTGGATTTTGAAGGGATGATTAAACAGGGTTAGATGAAACCCTTGTGAAGAAGATAAGTGATAAGATTGAGAAATTGATTGAAACCTTTTCTCACATTGGAATACCAAATAGCGTACGTAGAGAAGTCGCCCAGTTCTCGTAAATGCTTTGGGTGCGGGGCGAAGGGATTAAATCCTCCGTCCGCAAGGACATTCTAATCATTTGCAAAGGACCTTGCGGAGCTATTTGTGCCATCGGAGGGCATGCGAGAGATATATGAAAGCGGGCGTTGATTTGGTGATTTGCATGGATGGGAAGTGGCCAAACCAGTGTGCTACAAAAGTTGTCTACAGAGATGACAAGAAGGCTTGAAGGATGATTATCACAAAGCGGTTGGATATCGTTGCCAAATGTGTCGACATGAAGTTTGGAAGCTTCAATCATTTATCCAAAACCAAGCTAATCGTCATAGGTTTGCCATCATGGAGAGAAGAAGGTCAGCGGGGCGGAGTCGTCTCGACGGACTACTGCCACAATGTTGCAAATAAGTCATTCAAGGGCGATGGGTCATTTGGAGGATCTCACGGGTTATGGCCTTGTAATTGGCCACTTGATGGAAGTGAAGGTGTTCCCCGCTTCCATGGAAAATCATTCCATGTTAACAAGAAGATGTTTCGGGCCAACTTATGCAGAGCCGAGAAAAAGAGCATCACGCAAGCGGGCGGACACGGTGAGGGAATCGGTGACCCTGAGAAACAAGCTATTATCTACCCCAGAAGAAGAAAGTTGCCCATGCGGCATTTGGAAAGAAGAAGGCTACTGAGCATGCAAAAGAAGAAATCCTTTGCCCCTGCCCTGATCAAGTCATTGCCTCTGCGGTAGTGTCTCACTGCCCCTGCGCAGCTACGGTGAAGAAGAATCCTTAATACCTTCTCCCGGGGAATGAAGAAAAATAAGATTGCCAAGCGAGAAAGGCGGCTGCCTCTAAGGCAACTCAAAGGCCTTTACCTTGAGGAGGCTGGAGAAAGTAGAACCGGACATTCCTCACGGTGAAAAATAAGAAAAGGGAAGACTCACCAAGCTCTCGGAGGGCTTGAGAAGATGGGCTGAATCAGCTCGGTGGGGCAAATCGAGATTGCGGAAGAGGTGCGATCTCGAGAAGTGCTTGATGAAACCGCCAAATCTTGTTGAAGCGTCGTGAGACAAGTTGAAGACCCGGTGTGGAGCCTGAGAACAAGCGAGAACAAAAGCGGTAGAGACAAACGGTATTCCTGTCGATAGGACTATATCTCCACCTCGACTGGCAGACGCTCTTTGAGGTGAAGAAGCGGCGAGTTTGCTACCCTCCATTCACGAAAAAAGAAGGGCAACAAGAGGAGAGGATGAAGATGATGATGTAATCATATGCTCTCAGTGTACCCCAGGAACATCCAAATCGTCTAAGAGCATGGAGAAATGGAAATTTGAGTCACTCACAAGTGCAGTTTGAACACCCGAGAGTTTATTGATGAGAAGAGGAACTCTTGAGTTTCTTGAAGTTGACACAGTGTTGCAAGCCCGGATGAGGATAATTTGTATTAATATCTTTGCAAATTCGGAAGGAAAAATGAACAAGCAAGAAGGCGGTAAGAAGAAGCGGCTCGTGAAAAAGTCAACATTTGTCCTCTAAGCTGGAACAGCGACCATACTCATCCTCATCTTGACATACTCTCAAAGTGATGAGGACATGGATCTATTCTGCACAAAGAAAAGTTGGACATGCGGCAAGCCATGCGGGAATCCACACTGATGCATGAAAAGAGGCGATGGAAGGACCAGGAGAGTCTTCCAAATCACGGTGAAATTGATCCATTGGGAGGGCGCGGCAGATTGCCCCGATTATTGCTGCAACCACTTCCCGACTCATTGAGAAGGCGGATCTAAGAAATGGCGATGACACTGGGAACTTGGGCACCCAAGTTGAGCCCCCCCTGTTGAAGGTGTCTTACCACCTGCCCCACGACTTAACACTCACTGACAAAGCCTGGAGTCTGGAGGTGAGTGACCCCACCCTAAGTCACTCAGCTGGTGCGCTAGCTGAGGGGGAAACTCACTCCACTGCAGCTAGGTCGGAGGATATTTGCTGAGATGACTCCACCATGCATAAAGGAGGCGAAGTGGAGAAGGAACAAGAAAAGGGAACACAGCAAGTTGTCGTGAAGCTCGGACAGTTAGTCATCTCGCTGAAGTGCCAACTGCTCTGCAGGCTGATGACGCTGCTGATGCAGGCGAGGCCCAGGATGGTTCTGCCCCGGGAGTTTACACTATGGGCAATAAAAGTGCAATCCAAGGGGTTGAGACTCCTGTGGATGCCACTATAGAAGACCCTAAGACAGCTGCGCCTGTCGAAGGGATTGTACAAGGCCCCGCTGCAGTTGAGACTGTAGGAGGTAATGAAGGCCTAAGGGAGGTTGAGACTTCCTTAGGAAAAACTCAAGGAGATAAGAGCATTCCTCAAACCATAATTGTTGATTGAGAAGAAAAGTAGCTCTTCATGACTCCCCAGGATGATCTGATACAACCTTCTACAGGATCTGCGAGATGGCAGCTGAGTCTACTATTTGCACATCAAAAGGCTGGTGAGGACACTCTGCAAATGCAGCAAGCTTGGACCTCAAGGCTACTCATCAAACATTCAATTTTGATGATGAGGCAAGCCTTCAAGACTTCGTCATCTTCCGGTAATCTGATGAGTCTAGTGAGGAAAAACAAATTCATTTTAGCAAAATTCAAATTGAAGAAGGCTGTTAAAGCTGATTTAGGCTCGGTCGGTGGCCAAACCACTCACAAGAGCCCGGTGAAACCGAAGTCGTCTCCGCAGGACTCCCAAAGCTGCAGCAGACTCCACTCAACTGGGCACATCACGAGGCATGATAGCGGTGGAATCTATACCATATGTCCGTGATGATGCATTTGAAAAACTTTCCTTTCTCTATTGAGCTACGAACTTGATGAAGAAGCGGCTCGAAGCGGCGGTGCTTCAACGTCAAGCGACCCGATTATTCCCACCGGATACTTTTATCGTCAGAGACTTTGATTTTGATGCGGCAGCATGGTGAGACCAAGGTAGCGGTTGAGGTACAAGAAGGTCTTCAAAGATAATCTGCGAAGATTGAGAAGATAGAGCGGCACCAGGCCACGTGGATATGCGGTTTGGACAAGCGGGGATACCAATCTGCAGTGCGTCTATAGCGGAATAGTGGTTAGAATCGAGGAATGGTGTCAGCAGTCTGATGCGACTAGAACAAATCGAGATATTTGGCATTTATGCAAACAAAATGTTGATACGGAAGCTGATAGTCTTGAC